>CAUYQV010030141.1:0-77092 GCA_963574575.1 Galagoides demidoff | reverse complement strand
ATCCTTAATCATCAGAGAAATGCAAATCAAAACTACTTTGAGATATCATCTAACACCAGTAAGATTAGCCCATATCACAAAATCCCAAAATCACAGATGCTGGCATGGTTGTGGAGAAAAGGGAACACTTCTACACTGCTGGTGGGATTGCAAACTAATGCGTTCCTTTTGGAAAGACATATGGAGAACACCTCGAGAACTAAAAATAGACCTGCCATTTGATCCTATAATTTCTCTATTAGGTATATATACAGAAGACCAAAAATCACACTACAATAAAGATATTTGTATCAGAATGTTCACTGCAGTCTAATTCATAATTGCTAGGTCATGGAAGAAGCCCAAGAGCCTATAGACCCACAAATGGATCAATAAATCGTGGTATATGTACACCATGGAATACTATGCAGCCATTAAGAAAGATGGAGACTTTACCTCCTTCATGTTTACGTGGATGGAGCTGGAAAATATTCTCCTTAGCAAAGTATCCCAAGAATGGAAGAAAAAGTATCCAATGTACTCAGTCCTACCGTAAAACTAATTTATAGCTTTCATAGGAAAGCTATAACCCAATTTTAGCTCAGGAATATGGGGAGAGGGGAGACAGAGGTGAGGGGGGAGGGAGGGTGATTGGTGGGATCACACCTATGGTTCATCCTATAAGGGTCCATGTGACTCTCTCTAAATGTAGAATATAAATGTCTTAACACAATAACTAAGAAAAAGACATGAAGGCTATGTTAACCAGTTGGATGAAAGTATTTCAAATTATATACAGAAGCAGTACATTGTACTCCATGATAGTATATTAATGTACATTGCTATGATTTAATATAAAAATTTAAAAAAAAAGAAAAGAACCAACTATACAAATAAGCAAGAAACAGAGCACATAAACAGAAAATATTAAAAAGCTCTAAATTACCAAAAATAAGCAACCTCAGTAACAAATAAATGAAAGAACAAAAAAAGGAGAAAATACTAACGGGAAGAAAAAAGAAACAAAATTAAAAAAAACTTATTTTATATATACATATATATACATAAAATATATATACATATATATATGGCAGGAGTGTGTATATATATATGTGTGTGTGTGTGTGTATGGTGGGAGGGTCCAACTTTAGTAGGAATATATTTGTGTTGCAATATATTGCCAGGACATCAGGTGGTACTGCAGTTTTCCCGGAGAGACACAGTTGATAACCTCTCTCTAGAACCCAGGCATAGACCAAATCCTCAACTTAATTGTCCACAGCAGGAGTCCTTAAACTTTTTAAACAGGAGGCCAGTTCACTGTCCCTCAGACCATTGGAGGGCCAGACTGCGGGCCCTGGGACAAGTGGGCTGCTAAGGAGGATAGGCAGCTGTGGCAAAAACACCTGGCAGGCCGGATAAATGTCCTAGGCAGGCTGCATGTGGCCGCAATTTTAGGATGCCTGGTCCATGGTGATTGCCTGGTTATTTCCTTGGCATTCAGGATCTGCTGGGTTGGGAACTCAGACTATCCTGAATCTTTCAGAGGCAGGTCTCACCAGTGCTGCGAAACAATAGTTCTCATGGGGTGCTGGAGTCCCTGAGCCTGTCATGACTAGAGGAAAAATCCTAGCAGGTGGAATTAAAATGACTGTGTTCCTGTAGGGGACCCGGCCTACCAACCTTGCCATAAGGGCCGACCCCTTGCTACTGGCTGTCTCTACTGCTGCCAAACCCGTGGCAAGTCTGCTCCAGCCATTCCTCAAAATCTGGCTACTATATACTGATGGGGTTTGCCCGCTTCTCCAGGGAATCCTCTCAACATTCTTCCCTTGCCAACTGAAAGCTGCAAAAAGGCTTCCTTGCACCTCCACAGCCCCCCACTGCAACTGCCCAGGCCTCTCACCAGCACCCTTCTAGAGACTTGCCTAGTGGCTCAGATCTCACCCAGCTGCCCCAGTCCACATACAGCAACCAGCACCCCATGGCCACAGCTCCAGGCAAAATCTCCTGTCCAAATGCCACCTGACTAAGTCTCATTTCTCAGTTGCTCCAGGAGTGCTGGGCCTGCCAGTCTTCCTGATTTGCCATCTTGCTCCACCCTAATATTCTCTTTATCTTGAACATTTGGCTGTAGTCACCAGTTACATGCTATGAGTAAATGCACATTCAAAATCCTATTAAGATATCATGTCTTCACCCACTCTCCTGAATTCTGTGGACAGCATTCTTTCACAACGCTGAAGCTAATCGTTCCTCAAGGACACCTCAGATGTCACCTTCTTTCTGAAGTTTTTCCAAATCCCTCATCTTTCTCATCCTCATAGAATGAATGGCTTCATATAGCACTTGTATGGGGCTTTCTTTGTTCTTTGAGAACACCCAGAACATTCATTATACAGTTGTTTTAAGATTCTTCTCCACTTGGTGAGTTCCTCAAGAATTAAAATTAATCATTAGAACAACTAACATTGGTCTTTGTAAGTAAATTTGGAGTAAATATTTTTAATAAATAATTTAGGAAGATGTCAGCTTTCTGGTATGCATATAGAGAGATTTTTGGTTTTACAAATGCATTCAGCTTTGACTAACTCAGTAGTGTTCAGAAATAGGATTATCTAAGATAAATATATTATTGTTAAAATAAATATCCTCTATGTCATGGATCAAACTGAAATTTGATTAAGATGCTTCTTCATTTATTTTATAAAATAAAACTTGCACTACTTTACTTTTTTAAAGGACATAACAAGTTGGACTACCTTTTAAAATACAAGTCACAATACTTTAAGGTTTTCATCACACTTATCTTAAAATATGATGTTATAGTATTGGAACAATGTAACAATTTACTATTGAGTATCTGAGTGGAAGTTTTGGCCCTTTGCTTTCACAATGGAGATGTTTATAACTTATTTTCAACATCTTCTGCAGACTTGATCTGTAACTTGTCATCATGCATGCTCACAAATACATTTGACATTACCTGTGCTGAATGAAAAACATTTTATTCGAGAATTGTATGAAATATTATAGTTTGTTTTAAATGATAAATTGTTATTTCCCTCCAAAATGAGGTAGCTATAGTTGACATAGACAGGATTAAAATTATGGGAAGTTCTGAAGTTTTTAAAAAAGATTAACCCCAAAAGTTCGGTCTTGACTTCTGATGTTTCTTTCCAATATGAGCATTACTTTGTTTTATAGCATGATCAGGTGTGTTGGTAACCATGAGTCTACGTAATTTCTGATCTTTCTATCCCTACCTTTGACTCCTACAGAATCCATTCCAATATACGGCCGTTTGGCTTTTGGAAGCAACGTTCCACCATGTTCCATGCTGGTGATGCTACAGGAGGCACAGAAGTCAGTATTCGCAGATAGCCAGCCTACAGAAGGTTGTGTAAGTATGTTTTAAAAATTGTATGAAGCAATATAGACATTTTTATGTAACAATGTGATGAATAATACTAAAAACGTGGCAAAGCAGGTAAAGTTACATATACTCATAATTTTTAAAGGAGCATATTTATTGAAAAATTACATTGTATCATTAATCACAAGGCTTTGTGATTAGGCTTTACACAAGGTAGTAAAGAATTTTCTGAGGACAGAGTGGGCAAATTTTTTTTCATAACAAAAGTGGGCAAATTTTTTTTCCAGAAAAGACCCAGATAGCAAATATTTTAACCTTTGTGATCCAAATGATCTCTACTGTAACTAGTAAACTCTGCTCTATTACTTAAAAGCAGTTATTAGCATGGATAGGTGTGGCTGTGTCCAACAGAAATTTATTTACAAAAATAGGGGGCAAATGAAATTTCTTCTGTGGATCATACTTTGGCAATCCTGGGCAAATAAGATGACACAATTTTGCATCTCACTTTCTCCCATATTTCTAGGTTCATTTTGAAAGAACTAAGGTGTTTAAAACTAAATAATAAATGTAATCCAATTATGTAATTTCCAAATGAGTTTATTCTATAGTAACATAAGGAAATTAGAGAATGATGTACATTAGTTTTTTTAATGACTAATTTAAACTTTTATAGAATATTTGAGAACAATGTAAGATGAAGTTAGCTCTTAAGAACCAAACACAATACAGTTATATGTCACTGAACAATGGTGATGTGTTCTGAGATATGTGTCATTAGGCAATTTTGTCCCTATGGGTACATGATGGAGTATACTTCCACCAACTTACTATACACCCAGGCTCTGTGGTATGTTCTACTAGGCTATACACCTGTATACCATGTTACTAAACTTAATATTGCAGTCAATTGTAACCCAATTGTATTTCTACAATTGTAGAATGTAATGTATTTCTAAACATATCAAAACACAGAAAAGGTACAGTGTAAAAGACACAAACACACATGTTAACCTAGGCCTATACAGGGTCAGGATTATCAATATCACTGTCTTCCATTTCCACATCCTGTCCCATCAAAATGTCTTCATAGGTAATAACACACACAGAGCTGTCGTCTCGAACAATAACAACGGCTTCTTCTAGAATACCTCCTGAAGCACCTGCCTGAGACTGTTTTAGTTTCATACATACAGTATATAAGTTTTGAGATACACAAAAATCAAGAAACATAAAATCCATGCAGGCAGAAATAAATGAACCCGACCAGCAACACCAATAAGCTGGACAAGTTGAAACTTGCACAGGTGAATCAGAAAGGATGCTGTGAACTATGTTTCTTAGAAGTGAAATAATGGATCATAGCACAGTCTGTCTCAAAACTTTCATAGGAATCTATGTACATATATGTGTACAGAGGGTGCCAAAAAGTGTGTACACAATTTCAGAAAGGAAAGAAACGATTAAAATTGTAATACTCAAGTCACATTTGACTTCTGCAATTATAAGAGATACAAGATAACAAACATCATCAGTATATGTTGAATATTACAATTTTAATGTTTGTACATAAATATGTATAGTATATGCATGAAATAGTACATGGTTATTCATTGTCATTATCAAGTTTTATGAACTGTACGTAATGCTATATGCTATACTTTTACATGCCTGTCAGTATTGTATTGCAACGTTATGGCATCTACAATGTCTCTTGGTAATAGGAATTTTTAAGCTTCATTAAAAGCTTAAAACACACCCTTCTTGTATGTGTTGTTGACTAAAATCTCCTCATGGGACACATAACTGTAAAGTCACAGATATTTACATCAAGTCTAAGGACCTTACTTCTTACTGGCAAAGTAAACATGTACATTTCATTTTTACTGTCATTTCTACTTAACTTTTTCAGTCATAATTCTGTAGCATGTCTGTAGATCAAAATAAACAAGTATATTACAAAAAGAATATTACATGATTCTTTCCAGGGTTATGTTGTCTACATGGTTGAAAATTTGCTTTATGCTTTTGTTTATTTAACAGTAAATTCTAACATTTCGCTGTAGATTACATAAGGAAAGTAAATATTCTTTTAATGTGCATATACTATTCTAATTTCAAATATACACCCATTTATAGCAGAGTAAGTGAAAGGGTAGAAGGAAACTGAAACTCTTTATAAGAATCTTAATAGGAAGAAGCTTTTTGTTCGGTCATTATTGGCACTGTAAAATAATAAAGGAAATATAAATGGAAGGAAAAAGTATGAAGAACATATCCCTTGGGAGGAATTGCCTGTAAACCGAAACTTACCCCTTAACTTCATGTGCCTCCTTGAAATTACTCTGTTTCCTAGAATTCTTATTAAGAATTCTCTTAAATCATGAACCAGTTTATTGGCATCTTATGAAAACACACACATTAGGCACTGCTACCCCTGAGGGCACAAAAAAGAAGCGGAAGGGAATTTGGGATATTGAAGGATAGAATTTGGGACATTTTCAGCACTAGCAGTATAACTCTGATAATAACGATACCATATTGTCACTGAGATATTGATGACAATGATTTAAGATTTTTTTTTAAAATTCCATGATGATCAATTCTGGGCCAAGTAGGCTATGACAGGGGAATTTCCTTTGAATGAAATCATGCTTGTGTTTTCTCCCATGTGGGCGTAGAGTTGTTTTCCTATTGGTTTCATATTAGTATTGAGTACATTAGGTACTTGCATTTCCATTTTTCTGATGCTTTACTAAGAAAACACAAGCATATTCCAGTGGGTGGAGTGGGGAGAAGGGAAAGGGGAAAGGGAAGATAGGAGGGAGAGTGGTAAGCTCTCACCTAATGGGCGCAATGAAAGGGCGTATAGCACACCCCTGTAGGAAGGGCTCAGCTACAACTTGAACTTTACCTTAGAAACACAAACAATGTAACCAAATCACTCGTACCCTCATATTAAATTGAAATTTTAAAAAAATCTTTACAAAAGAAACCATGCTAGAAACATGCAAGAAATTGAAACAGGAATGCCTGCTAGTCTCTCAGTTGTAAATGTACTTTGAAGTCATAAGAAACGTGTTGTGAGCTTTTTTTTTTTTTAATATGAATTCTCTTTGATTCCTCAGTTAGTTTTAGTTTTTGATTCCCTTGTTGCAAAACTTAAAAGTAGAGGCATTTTTCATCATTTATTTTGTAGTGGCCAAGGATGGCTATTGATGTCCAAAGTGAGAGAAGGCTGCAAATTTAGGGTAGGCAGAAGGAAAAGGCCTCTAATAAGTCTTGCTATTTGTATAGTAAAAGCCAGCAGGCAATCAAGTGAAATTTGTTTCTTAGTCACTCCCTCTGTTAGAGTACCAGGGACCCAGAAAGGCACTATTTGTATATAGGATGTTCCCTGGTAGGTAGCTTTTATTTTGGATAAGCAATGGGAAACAATAAACTTCGTGGTAAAGAATCCTTGGCTGTAATCACATCTATACTAACCAAATCTCACTTGTAGTATTTATCCTGATTTCTTTGTTGTATTTCTCACATTTCTGAAAATGATTGTATTTATAAAAAGGAATTTTGGGTACAGAGTAGTATAATTGATATCTCACTGGTGCTTGTTTTTACCCAAAGCTCGTCCTCTTTTGTTTTAGATAGGCCGCACTTGGGTGTCCTTCAGTTACCATCCCAATTTGGTCAAAGATTTTCATTTTATTTCATATTATCAAAGTAATATGTGTTCATCATAGTAAGAGAGAGAATTACAAAGTTTAGTAGCTGAAATATCACCAGCTATGCAGTTACTAAGGGGCAACTTATTACCTGATTCTTTCCAGGGTTATGTTGTCTACATGGTTGATACAAAAAAGATTGAAAATTTGATTTATGGTTTTGTTTATTTAACAGTAAATTCTGATATTTCTTTGTAAATTACATAAGGAAAGTAAATATTCTTTTAATGTGCATATACTATTCTAATTTCAAATATGTACCTATTTATCATTAATTTTCCTAATTTGGAGATATTAAAAATAATATTTCAGGGAATATATTTATGAATGCATTTTTGTCCAGATTTCTGACAATTTTGTTTAGGGAAATTTCCTAGGAGGGCAATTAAGATGTCTAAAGTTATAAGTATTTTAATGGTGCTCTACACATTTTCCAAAAAAATATGTGCGAATTTGCACCTTTGTCATCTCTAACACATTCATCATTTCTAGATGAGCCTTGGTGACATTGCTGCCACCAGTGCTGCTGTTTAATGATTCTTCTAGTTCTGTGAAGACTATTTTATATTAAATGTAATTCTGTTAGAAATTGTACAGAAAACAAGGAGAATAGGATTGGAGTGATACCCACAAATTAAATCTAGAAAGATCTAGAGACAGTGAAAAACCATAAAATTCAGAACATATCAGTGTAGGCAAAAGCAACTGAGGCTAGTATTGTTTGTGCAGGAGACACTACTGGGGGTGCAGAGAGGAAGGGGAGTGTGAAAGAGACACAGTGATGGCAGATGGCAATGGTCTTCAGCAGTTAAGTATTCCAAGAAGGAAAGAGCCCTGTTCTGAATGGGAACTAAATGACAGCTGGGAGGAAATGCAGAAAGATAATTTGGCCCCATCAGTGGCAGATCTTAGAATGCACAGCTTTAGGAAAATAGGGAAATGCATTGGAAGGAAGCGGTTGTATCTCTTGGCGGTGCTTTCAGTGAGGAAGTTGGAGGAACTCCACTGGTGCATATGACATCCCTTATAAGGGATGGTGAAATTCACTGGGTGCATCCTGACAGGGAGAACTGGATTCTCGCCTGCATTATGTACTTCTTATCTGTTTTTTTTCTCCTCACTTGGGAATGTGGACAAGTTAACAGCCTGTTGGCTTACCTTTGACCAGTGGGATACAGGAGTTGGCAACACATTGTCCCTTTTATCCGCCTGGGCATAACTCCTTAAGATGGAGTTTGTATATCTCTGTGCACTTAGGAATGGCCAATGCTGCATCACGTCCTTGTATTGTCTCCCTGAAACCTTCCCGCCCCTGTTTTCCTGATATTTTTCTTTCTGTTTTTACTTCCTCCTGCTTCCCTGGAAATGCACTCCTTAATAAAATTCTTCCTCTGTGTCTAATGATGACGTCAAACTTTTATTGTGTTTCTGATTTTCTGGGGTTTCTTTTCTGATCCATGGATTGTTTAAAAATGTATTACTTAATTTCCAAGCAACTGAGGATTCCCTAGTTATCTTCTTTTGTTTATTGATTTCACAGCTGAAATTCTGTCTGAGAGTAGAACATTGAATAATTTTATTTAATTTTGTAATGACTTGCTTTATGGCCCAAGGTATGGTAATTCTGGCAAATGTTTTAAGAGGACGTGGGAAAAAAATGTGAGTTCTGCCATTATTAAGTACAATGCACCCTACTTAGCAGATAGTTCAAATTTTTTGCTTCTTCAGACCTACTCTATCCTTGCTGAATTTTTTCTTACTATGTGTTCTATCAGCTTTTGAAAGCTATGATTAAAAATTACCTATAATGATGGTGAAATAGCCTATAAAATGTAAGCCATGATTCTGGGGACTAGAGATTTAGGAGACTAGATATTTCCTTAGTACACTGACTTTTTCATCGTTAAGAAATGCCTCCTCCATATCTCTAATAGGACCACTCTCTTAAAGGCTGATTTGATATTAATATACCTACCCCATCTCATTTCATTTAGTGTTCACATGATACATATTTCCCTTTCTATTTACTCTCAGCCTTAATTTGTTTTTAAGTTACATATGTGTCTCTTGTGGGCACCCCCCATATGTGTTTCATGTCTTTTTTCAATTCAGCCCAACTATCTTTTAAAGAATATTTAGTTTATTTTCATTATTGTTAATAGCTGTGTTTGTATTCATCGTCCTATTATTTCTATTCTGTTTGACTCTACTTTTTATTCCTTTCTCATTGTTACCTTGATATTATGTATATAACCTTCACATCCTTTCTACATTACATTCCATCTAGTGATTTTTTTAAAGAAGAGATCATTGCAGTTTGAGTTAAACCCTTCCAGAGAAATAAAAACTTTTAATTGTTTTCATGAAGTGAGATAAATGTCATTGATATCTCTGCCTGATGAGAATTTCAAAAGAAAACTATTTCTCGATTCCATTTATGAATATGAGTGAAAAATTCTTCAATAAATTATTAGAAGAAAAATCCACCAACTCATTAAAAAAGTAATATATCATGACAAAGTGGAGTTCATCTCAAGAATGAAAGTTTATGAACTCTATTAAAATAATTCATTGAATAATTGACGTAAGGCAAAAATCATGTTGATTTCTATAATTGCTGAATATTGATTTGATAAAATTTAACAGTCACTGCGGATTTTTTTTTTTTTAAAGACACTTCAATAAAGTAAGAGTTAAACATTTTATAATCCAGGCAAACTTAGAAATTATGCTGTAAGGTCAGAAAGTGGGTAGTCTCTTTTCTCCCTACCGTAAGGGTTGCAGCAGGCACCTTTACTGCAAAAGACTGGTTAACAAGAGAAAAGCATAACAAATTTATTTCATCAGTTTTATGTGACATGAAAGCCTTCAGAAAAGAAGACTCAAAAACCCAGGATTAACTATCCACTTTTATGCCTACCTTTGGGACTTTTAGGGAGGAGACTTTACTGGTTAAGTGTGATTGAAACATGAATAGCCATGCAGAAAGAACTGTGCTTAGACCAAAAGCATACGATCCAGCAAGTCCTGTTTAGATGGGGGCTGGGGGGCTCTCTGTGCTGCATTTCTTTCTCCTTAGTATTCTCCTTAGTATGGAGTGTGATCGCTCCAAAATGATGATCTTAATTTCTGTATAACTAATTGTTGCACAGAAAGGTGGGGGAAGGCTAGAGTAATATTTTTAGGTTTTATGGCTGGTTTAGGGGAAGGAGTTCTGATTTTTATGACATCCTAGGGCAAGAGGAATTCTAGTTTCTATGACTTGCCTTTAGGGAGTTTGAGGTGGAGAGACAACAGAGCAGGAGAAGGTCAATGAAAGACGTCGCTTCTGAGGCCTTCATTTTCTGAACTCCAACAGTGCACATCATGCACATGTGTGAGCTCCCAGACACACCCATACACACCCTCAGCCCAAAGACAGTAGTATCATAATTAGTGACAAAACACTAAAGGCATTTCTGCTCTTTCTGCTAAAAATACAACTAAATTAGGATAGACAACTCTCAACCCTGCTAGTGATGCTGTAGTAAAGATATCAACCAACAAAGGGGACAAGAGGAAATTTGAGCTTTGAAACATAACAGATGAAAATAAATCTGTTATATTTTTATGAGTTAATGTTTAGAAATCCCAAAAGAATCGAACTGAAAATTCCTAACCATTACTCAATTTCATCATCTAAAATAGAGGAAAAAAAGATAAATATGATTCATTAAAAAAATTCGTTTTGTCTGCAGAAACAACCCTGGGGAAATTAAAAATGTTGATAAGCTAGGGAAAAATATTTACCTCTCAAATCTTCAAGTGTTTCTCCCTAATCTATTTTAAGAGCTTCTAGAAATTGTAGGGGCATGGGGGCAGTAAAAAGCATTAGAGCAGTGGGCAAAGAACAGGAGGTGGCACTGGTTTAATTTTAATTCTATGAGGAACACAGCTTAATGGTAAAAAAGTGTCTCTAGGCCAGGCTACCGGTTTCCTGTTCTGGTGCTACTGTTTATTGGCTCTGTAACTTTGGGTAAATTACATTAATTTCTCTGCTTCTGATATTTATTTTTTTAAATGATGATAACAACAATACTTTCCTTATAAAGTTGTTAAAATATAGTTAATAACTATAGCAATAATTGATAAATAGTCAATATTTGATAGCTATTATTCTTTTTGTTTCATTATTATGGATAGTAAAAAATTATCCTTCTTTTGTCCTTTTGAAGACACAGAACATAAGGTGAATATGATAAGGTGAATGACTCAACTAAAGAGAGACAAGTGACTTACTTTAGAAGACTAAATGAAAAATAAACTTGGGGGAGGCAGGTAACTTTGAAAGTGCCCAGAATTTAGACATGCAATAATAGTAAGTAAGCAACAGGAAAACTTCAAAGAATTTGAGCAATTGTATGATAAAGCACCCACAGTATAGTAAGCATGAGAAAGAAATTACAGTTACAAAAATTCAGCCTTAATGTGAGGCAGGCTTAGACAAAGCTGTTGCAAATAGCAGCAGGAACACTAGGGAAAGGATCCAGCCAAGGGTGATTTGAGCCAAGGATTATGCTTGCATTGTGTTGAATTTAGCAGAAATAGAGAGTTGGAAGAAGGGGGTATTGTCTGGGCAGAAAAATTTTGATTTTAGATTTATGAAGTGTGAGATAATAATGGGATATGCAAGTAGAAATATATCAGAGGCCAGCCATTGGCAAACTTTTTCAATAAAGGCCTAGATGGTGAATATTTTAGTCTTTATAAGCCAGATATAGTATTTGTCACATATTAAATCTTTGTAATTTTTTTCTATTCTATGTGTGTGTGTATATATATATATAGTGTATGAATATATATGTGCGCACATACATGCACACATATATTCAATAAATATATTGATAATTTCTTGTGCTGTGCAGAGCTTTTCTGTTTAGTTGATCCCATTTGTCTATTTTTGGTTCTGTTGCATTTGCTTATGGGGTCTTAGTTATAAATTCTTGCATAGGCCAATGTCAGGAGAATTTTTCCTAGATTTTCTTTTAGGATTTTTATGGTTATGGGTCTTGCCTTAAGTCTTTAACCCATTTGGGGGAATTTTTGTATATGGTGAGAGATAAGGATCCAGTTTCATTCTTCTATATATGGATGCCCAATTTTTTCAGCACCATTTATTTAGTAATGTGCCCTTTTGTCAATATACGATTTTTCTACTTTGGGAAGATTGGTCATAGGTATATGGTTCCATTTCTGGCTTCTTTATTCTGTTTCACTGATCAGAGTGTCTAGTTTTTACCAGTACCACGCTGTTTTGGTTACCATAGGCTTGTACTGTAATGTGAAGTCAGGTCATGTGCTAAATGCAGTTTTGTTCTTTTTGCTTAAGATTGCTTTCTCTTTCAGGTTCTTTCTTGGTTCCGTATGAGTTTTAGGA
This sequence comes from Galagoides demidoff, assembly GCA_963574575.1. Classification (NCBI taxonomy): domain Eukaryota; kingdom Metazoa; phylum Chordata; class Mammalia; order Primates; family Galagidae; genus Galagoides; species Galagoides demidoff. The sequence goes on along the minus strand of CAUYQV010030141.1, from coordinate 64,599 downwards.
TTGTTTTCTCCAATTATATGAAAAATGCCATTGATATTTTGATAAGAATTACAATGAATTTATGGATTTCTTTGGGCAATATGGTCATTTTAACAATATTAATTCTTCCAACCCATGAACATGGGATGTTTTTGCTTTTCGTGTGTGTGTTAGCCATGATTTCTTTCATCAGTAATTTATAATTATCTTTATAGTTTTCTTCATAGAAATCTCTCGTCTCCCTGGTTCAGTATATTTGTGTTTGGGAAGGGTTTTTTTTGAAGCTACTATAAATGGGATTGCATTCTTGATTAACAAATTCTTAGCTTGGCAATTAATTACTGATGCTACTGATTTGTATATATGGATTGTATAAGCTGAAACATTACTGAATTTGTTTATTGAATCTAAGCGTCTTTTGGCAAGGTCTTAGAGTTTTATAGCTATAATCTCATATGATTAGCAAACAGAAATTATACTACTTTCTATTTTTCAATTTAAATGTTCTTTATTTCTTTCTCGTGCCCCTAGGACTTAACAGTACTATGTTCAGTAGAAGAGGTGAAAGTGAGCATCTTTGTCTTGTTCCAGTTTGTAGGGAGAATGTTTTCAACTTTTCCCCACTTGGTATGATGTTGGTTGTGATTTGTCATATAAGGATTTTAGTATTTTGAGATATGTTCTTTCTATTCCTATTTTTTTGAGAGTTCTTATTGTGAAGACGTGAGGGATTTCATCAAATGCTTTTTCTGGGTCTGTTGAGATTATCATATGGTTTTTATTTTTACTTATGTGTATGCAGTGAAATACTAACGTATTGAGTGATTTATGTTAAAACAGCCTTGCATCCCTGGGATAAAAGCGACTTGATTATGGTGAATATTTTTGATATGCGGCTCGGTGCTTGTGGCTCAAGTGGCTAAGGCTCCAGCCACATACACCTAAGTTGACGGGTTCGAATCCAGCCCAGCCGCCAAACAACGACAGCTGCAACCAAAAAAAAATAGCCAGGCATTGTGACAGGCGCCTGTGGTCCCAGCTACTTGGGAGGCTGAGGCAGGAGACTTGCTTAAGCCCAGGAGTTGGAGGTTGCTGTGAGCTGTGGTGCCATGGCACTCTGCCCAGAGGGACAGCTTGAGGCTCTGTCTCAAAAAAAAAAATTTTTTTTTGATATGCTGTTGTTTTAAGTTTGCTATTTTTTTAAAGCATTTTGCATCTGTGGTTCACAAGTAATATTGGTCTATAGTTTTCTTTATTTGTTGTGTTTTCTCTTGGCTTTTTGGTGATCATGGCTTCATAGATTAAATTAGGGAGGATTCCCTCCTTCTTAATCTTATAAAAGTTTTAATTCTCTTGGTACCAGTTCATTTTTGTGCATCTAATATAATTTGTCTATTAATCCATCAGGTCCTAGACTTTTTTTCATTGGGATATTTTTTAATACTAGTTCAATCATAGCTCATTATTGGTCTGTTTAGGATTTTTATTTATTCCTATTTCAATCTTGAAAGGTTATGTATTTCTAGAATTTATCTATTTCCGTAGGTTGTCTAGTTTGTGGGGATAGATATATTCACAGTAGTCTTAAAAGATCTTTTGTATTTCTGTGGTATCAGTCCTAATGTCTCCTTTTTTATTTCAGATTCAGCTTGTTTAATTTTTCCCTTTTCCCTTTTTTGGTAATCTATAACAGATAGTTGTCTACCAATTTGTTTATCTTTTCAAATAACCAGCTTCTCATTTTGTTGATCTTTTGTATTTTTTTATTCTCAATTTCATTTAGTTCTTCTTAGATCTTTGTTATTTCTTTTCTTCTAGTAGTTTGGTTTTGGTTTGTTCTTGTTTTCTAATTCCTTGGGGTATGATTTTTGGTTTTTAATTTGTGATCTTTCAGTTTCTTTGATAGGTTTTTAATGCTATAAACTCCCCTCTTAGCATTGCTTTTTCTGTATACCAGAGGTTTTGATAAATTGTTTCACTACTTTCATTCCTTTCAGAAACTTTAAAATTTTTGTCTTTTATTTTATCATGACTTAAATATCAGTCAGGAGCAGGTTGTGTAATTTCAATGTGCTTATATGCTTTTGAGAGTTCTTCTTGGAATACATTGTGAATTTTATTCCACTGTAGTGTGAGAAGTTAACTAGATATTATTTTGACTTTTTAAAACTTATTGAAACTTGTTTTGTGTCCTAACATTTGGTCTATTTTGTAAAATATTCCATGTGCTAATGAGAAGAATATATATTCTGTGGTTGTTGGGTTCTATAAATGTTTATGTCTGTTCTAGAGTTTTGTTTAACACTAGTGTTTCTTCATTGATTCTTGACCTCAATGATCTGTCTAGTGTTGTCATTGGAGTGTTGAAATCCTCCACTATTATTGTATCGTTGTCCATCTCTTTTCTAAAGTCTAGTAGTCTTGCTTTTATGAATCTAGATGCTCTGGCGTTGGGGGTGTGTGTGTTTATATATAGGGAGAGAGAGAGAGAGAGAGAATTGTTATGTCTTGTTGATCCCTTTATTATTATACAGGTATGCCAAAAGTTGTCACTAAAATCACCAGACATAGGGAAAATGGAAATTGTAGCTAAATGTACCTTTATTTATAAAAAATCCACTACACAATTTATAAAGGTGGCCAACATGTAGAGAATATTTTGTAAATATTTTGTAAAATTTCATAATGAATATTTTGTAAATAAATGTATATTTAGCTACAGTTTCCCTTTTTCCCTGCATAAGATGACATTAGGAGTAACGTTTGGGACACTGTGTAATGACCTACCTGTCTCTAGTTACTACTACTGATTGAAGGTCTTATCTGAGAAAAAGTATAGCTACTTCTGCTCATTTTTGGTTTTCATTTTTATTGACTATGACTAGAAGTCATTTCAATGGCTTCTTTCATTCCTTAACCTGAACCTTATAAAAGTTAATTATATAAGTCTTTGGAAGATAGCATATGTTTGGGCTCTAATTTTTTTTTAATCTATCTGCCAACTTGTATCATTTAGCTTATTTATGTGCAAAGTTAACATTGATATGTGCAGTTCTTTTCTCATCATTGTGTTAATTATTACCTAACTGCTTTATATTCTTAATTGTGAAACTGTTTCATAAGACCTGAGAGTTTTATGGTTTCATGTGCTTTGATGACAGTGAGTATTGACTTTCATTTTCATATTTAGAACTCCTTTAAGCAAATATTGTTTGGCCAGTCTAGTGGTGATGAATTCCTTTAACATTTGTTTGTCTGGAAAATACTTCATTTCTCCTTCATTTATGAAGATTAGTTTAGCAGGAAACAAAATTTGTGGGTGATATTTTTTCCTTTGAAAATACTAAAAAGAGTCCAATTTTTTCCTGGATTGACAGGTTTCTGCTGAGATGTCTTTAATTAGTCTGATAAATTTTTATCTAAGGGTAATTAGTTGTTTTTGTCTTGCTGCCTTGAATTTTTTTTTCCTTCGTGTTGACTTTAGATAGTCTGGTGACTACATACTTTAGTTATCTTATTACAACGTGTGTCCCTGGTGTTTCTTGAGCCTCTTTTATATGGATATCTATATATCTTAAAAGACCAAGGACATTCTCATCAATTATTTTCTTAAATAAGTTTTCCACACTTTTTACTTTTTCTTCTTCTCTCTCAGGAATAACTATGGCTTGTATGTTTGGGTGCTTTCTAACCCCATATTTCTTACAGGCTTTGTTAATTTATTTTAATTCTTTTTTCATTTATTTTTGTCTGAATAGATGAATTTCAAAGTTTTTTTTTTTTTTTTTTGAGACAGAGTCTCAAGCTGTTGCCCTGGGTAGAGTGCCATGGCATCACAGCTCACAGCAACATCCAACTCCTGGGCTCAAGCGATTCTCCTGCCTCCACCTCCCAAATAGCTGGGATTACAGGCAACTGCCACAATGCCCAGCTAATTTTTTTTTTGTTGTTGTTGCAGCCCATCATTGTTGGTTGGCGGGCTCTGGCTGGATTCGAACCTGCCAGCTCAGGTGTACGTGGCTGGCACCTTAACCACTTGAGCCACAGGTGCCAAGCCAATTTCAATGTTTTGAAGCTCTGAAAGTCTTTCTTTGGCTTGGCCTATTCTACTGTTTGAGCTTTCAACTGCAATTTGTAATTCCTTCAGTGAGTCTTTATTGCCAGAAGTTCTGTTTATTTGAATTAAAAAAAAAAATAAGTCCTTAGTAAATTTTTCTAGTTTCTTTGTGTTGGTTCCAACTTTCTCTTGAATCTCATTAAGCTTCCTTACTATCCTTCTTTTGTATTTTTGTCTGTCATTTCAGAATTTTTATTACAGTTAGAATCCATTGGTAGGGAACTAGTGTAATCCTGGGGGGGATGTCAAAACAGTCTTTTTTTTCATATTGCCAATGTTCTTGCACTGATTCCTCCTCATGTGCAGAAGACATCATTTCTTAGTTTCGAATTTCATTTGGATGGGGCTTTTTAATTGCCTTAATTTTTTTATGTTTTCCCTCTTGAGTATGTGCCTATGTTATACACTGTATTTGCTCATTTTGCTTTTGTTTTGAGTACACCCAGTGGGCCAAGGCTCTGTACATGTTTCTTGGTAGTACAGCCTTTCACCTGAGGCTTTCCTGAGTATAATAGCAGAGTACCAGGTACAGTTCAACCAGTAGGTGGCCAGTAGGTATGCTTATGTGTAAAAGGAGCCAATTGCAGCAAGAGCTGATGGGTATGAACTGTTTGCTTAGTCTGGTGGTTGGTGTAATATTAGATTTTTTGCTTCTCAGCTCAGCCCTGGAGAGGATATAAAGTTGTATGGAGCTAGACTGCCAAGCTCACCTTCATACACCCCAATGATGAGAGAAAGTACCAGTCCTGTTCAGATGGTGGGAAAACCTCATTTTGAAAGGTGTCAATATCTCCAGTGGGGGACTAGAATAAAGGACTGCACCAGCTCCATGAACTGGGCTGGGAGATTCACGATACACCTCCCTACTGTCCCACTGTCCTAGAGCTCACAAGTTTTAGTTCAGGTAGACACTCTTATTTTCTTCTGGTCCATTATGTAACTGAAGATTGAGTCTAACCACTCTCTGCCAAGATGGTCTCAGGCTGAAAATTCTTCCCTCAGCCTGAAACAGACAGCTTTGTGGCCTGCATGCACTCTACTGCAGGGAGCTGCGACTCCTTAGGGAGGAGTATGGACACCCCTCTTCTAATGGATACACTTTCAGTGAAGGCACAAGGACTCCTAAATGCCCTGGAATGACCACTTCCCAGTGCACTGGTGTCCAGTCCCCCAGGAACAACTGCAGTTGCATCTGCAGCGGTAGATTCTACAGACAAGGAGAAGCCCCTTCCACATCCATTCCCATGCACCAGTGCTGCCTGGTCGCAGGGGCAGAATGATTCTTACCCTCTACAGAGCTGTGTTGCACCTGCAGCTCCCCTAGTGGTAGAGAAGAGACCCTCAGCTCACTAGGATGGAACCATCACATAAAAGAGAGGATGTGCTCTAGGCTCCCTTGTCCCAGACAGTACCCCAGCATGCTGCACTTTCCCATCCCCTAACGAAAGCCTGCCCTGAGTGTTAAGAACTCCAGAAGTCCCAGAGTTTTCCTGGAAATGCCCAGCACCCTGTGACTGCTGTAATCAGAGTGGGTGCTGGGGAATTCTGGGGGGGGGGGAAGGGGGATTTAGTGATATCAAGACACAAATGCTGGGGAAAAAATTAACTGGGAAAGTTAACTGTAGAAAAAAAAATTCCCTGGGAAAGTTAACTGTAGAAAAAAAATTCCCTGGGAAAGTTAACTGTAGAAATGCTGCCAGTCCTTGAAGGGAGGGGCATGGGCTTCACTCCACATGGAAGCCATGGCACAATGGGCACATCATCAGTTGGTGTGCCACTTCCTCAAATGCCCTGGAATGACTATTCCCCAGTGCACCCATGCCAACTCCCCCATAGGATCAGTTATGGTTATGTCTGCAGCAGTGGGTGGTGAGTGGAGAAGTCCTCATCTCCATGTCCATTCCCATGCACTGGTGCTCCTTGGCCTCTGGAGTGGACCCACTTCTTGGGCAGGGCAGAGGCTCACAACAAGTGTACAGGTAGTATGGCACCTGCCATCTCAGCTCGGGTCCAGGGAGAGGCAAGGGACCATGCACTGGCAGGCAGCCCAGCATTTCCCTTAGGTTCCTAATTCCTGTCCACTGAAGTGCTTGGACCAGTGTTCTGCTGCAAAGGGGAGGGGAACAAAAAGAAATACCTCAGCCTACCCTTTCTAGAACACTCCAAGTTTCTTAGGGGTGAATCACTGCCAAACTCTTGCTTCCTTCTTATTTTATACCCCAGCCTTTTTCTGTGGGTTCTTGGATAGATTCTGATACCCTTCCCTCAGTATTCCCCTTGAGCCATGCTTATCTTCCTTTCACCTAGATTCTTTCTTATGTGAAATGGTAACTGATAGCTCTAATCAGCTATCTTGAAAAAAAAAAAAACTATTGTTAATTAGATAAGTATTTAAATGGTAAGAGTTATTGCTCCAAAATAGTTTTTACAAAATTATGTCCTACTCATTCTAAACCTTGTAAAGCTACTTTCTAAGGCTTTTTGTCAAATAGATATTATAAGAATTCATTAATTAGAATTTAAAATAATAGTTTCAAAAAATTCTTAGTTTTATAATTCTGTGAAAATTAATGCAAAATAACATTTGACTTGCTGGCTATCACAGAGAAAGCAATCTTTGGTTTATTAGAGTTTCATGACACATTATGGATGGAATGAAACAGCCTTTAAGACTTGTAGCAAGCTACATTTGGCATTGAGAAATTGGGATATTTATGTCTTAACTACAGAATTAAAGGGGATTGTAGTCTTTTTAACTTGATGAAAATAAATGCATTCTAGGTGGAATTTAAATAAAAACAATTTAGTTCTTTAATTCCATCCAAATTACCCAAAATCAATGGCACAATTTGAAGAAAGCTCTTAAACTAGCCATAATTAATGATTCCATTAATTCCCTTAATTCAAGTAGATCACTAGACTTTTAGTATATATTCCTAATGGAATTTTATTGATTGTAAGTTTAACCAACAAATTTTGCTTTTTACTACAGATTTACAGAAAGGGAGATTCAGTTTTTTTCCTCATACAACTTAGGAATTATTTTATTTATCGTACATAAGACAATACCTTATTAATCTAGTTAAAACAGCTTTTATTCAGATAAATTTGTCATATCTGTAAAGTGTTACTTTCATGTATTTAAATGCAGAGCTAGAATTATAGAAAGTGGTTTTAAATTTAACATTATGTCTAGTTTCAAATACCTTTGTAACCTAAAGTGTTGAGAGAGGTCTTGGCAAACTGGATTTTACTTAGAAAAACACAATTAGGAATATAACACATCTGCATACTAATTCAAGAGAAAAATAACTGAAACAACTAGCCTGGAGAATAAATACCTTGAAGGGGTCTTAGTGTGGGTTACACGTGGGGGTGGCTGTGTATATATCATGGTTGTCTTCTATTTTTAGAATAGTAGATGAAAGAGCAGATTCAGTTATCTAATGTTTTCTCCATCCATCCATTCTTTTAAAAAACAAGCTTCTATATACTAGTCATCAGGTATACATGAGAGATACAAAGATGAGTAATATATACTTACCTAAAGAAGCTCATGAACTTAATGGGGAATTTTGTGGGTATATGTGTTAGCTAGATAAATCACTCAACTTTTGTTCCTTTCTCTATAAGTCTGGATAATAATAATATCTAGTTCATAAGATTATCCCCAGACCTCAATGACTCAGTGGAAAGTACTACAATATGCTACAGTATGGGAGATGGTTTTATTCTGTAGGCTGAGATATTTCTTGATAAGTGATTACTAACTCATATTTTCTAAATCTTATGATCAAGATTTTAGAATAAATCAATTATCTGTTGTTGTGTGACAAACCATTTAAAATGTAGTGTCTTAAAAACCACAGCATTTTATTATTTCTCATGATTTTATTAATTGTGTGATTATTTTCTAGCCTTATTTGGGATCTTTCCATATTTTCTCATTTGTGTATCTGGGGCCTTGGGTGGCAATAGCTGTGGTCTGAGCTTGTTTTATCCTGTGGTTTATTCATTCACTAGTCTGGCTACATTTCTTACATGACAACAGAAATATTAAAAAATGGAACAAATGAGTAGCAAAGCCTAAGTCCTAGCCTCGGAAGTCACACATTATTTCACATTCCATATTCTGTTTGTCATAGCTAGTAAAAGGTACAGTACTCATCTAGGTTCCAGGGGACAGAAATAGACTCCTCCTTGTAGTGGGACAACTGGCAAAGTCACTTTGCAAAAGGGTACACAGGGTAGAAGAGATTGTTGCGGTCATCTTTACAAATCATCTAGCATGGCAGGTTTTAATTTTCTATTTGGTAAAATGTGAATAATTTATTTTTCTACCTATAGTGGTTAACAGCTGTATTTACCTTTATATTTCAATAATCATTACTAGCAAACAATAGTATGAAAAAAAGCATAACTTAAACTTCTAGTTCATAGTGATTATTGGTTTTGATTAAAGAAATATGGTAGCAAATCCTAACCTATGCGTTATGAGTGAAGAATTTATCTGTGTCTATGAGAAAATCCTGTGGTTTCAAATCTTGTTACTTTATCATTATGCTATCTGCAGTGTTTCAGTAATAAGAAGTACATTCTGTCTCTTAATTTCTTTCATTTTTATTCCTTCATGACAAGGAGATAGATATTGTAATTCAGCATTTCTCTTAGCTCAGTATATAACCAACAGTTAGCATAGATTTGGGGGATGGTTTGGTTTTGTCTTTATTTTAATCTAGTAGTTGCAATGTCATTTCTAACTAGACAGTCTTCTTACTTTCCAAATGCTTCACAACAAAATATTATTTTATTTCTTAGATTTTTTTTTTTTGTTTTGTAGTCTCAGTGACTTTCAGATTTATATACCATGATCTCTAGAGGGTATGTATAACAAAAGCAAAAATATGAACTGGTGCATTTTGTTAAAAATAAAGGATTTCAAACATTGGAGTGTAGCAAGAATTCTTCATTGAAATATATTCACAATATTGAGATAGAAATGTAGACTTTAAATACACAAAGGTAATGATAATAAAAATAGTGTACATTGTCTCTGTTTTTTCATCAATGCTGGAAATTACATAAATTGCCCTATACATTAGTTTTTTATTGCTGTATATCAAAGCACCACAGACTTAGAGAATTAACACTACTAATTATACTACAGTTCTGTAGATCATGAGTCCCAGTGGCCTTGACCAGATGTTTTACTCAGTCAGTTTCTCTCAGGGTAGAAATATAGGTGTCAGACACGCTGGGCTCTTATCTGGAGGCTGGAAACAATTCATTGTGAAACTTACTCAGATATTGGACAAATTCAATAACAGTTAAAGCTTACACAACATGTTTGAAGTGCCTGGGTCCACTTATGCCCAGTTTTTGTTTGTTTTTTTAATCAATATATTAGAAACATTTTTTAAGATTTGCAGCTATTTAAAAAAAACTTCCTTCCACATGAACCTAGCCTAGAAATACCTAAACAATTAAGAAAAAGTTAAGTATGTCATAAATGCATAAAGCTAAAATGTATCAAAACTTGTGCATACACTGTTGAGGAAAAATTTAAAACAAATTTAAAGGTGCATAAAATTAAGTCTAGTACATACTGTACTATCATAAATAGCCATCTATTGTTGCTATTTTGGTGATCAAATATACATTTAAAATGCTATGTGACACTAATCATCTCCATGCAAGGAGTTCATCTCTCTAGTAAATTGCATATCAAAGCATAATGAAAAATGATCTCTTAAAATTGTCAAGTATTTGTCATAATTTTTAGCGCAATACTGTAAATCTTAAATAATACCATGAGACCCATATGAAGTACCACTAGTGATGCAGAAGTGCTCCCAAGAAATAAAGAAAAGTCATACATTATACGAAAAAGTTGAATAGTTTGATACGTACTATAGATTGAGGTATACAGCTTTGGCTGCCCACCATTTCAAAATGAGTGAATCTGGAGTAAGGACTATTGAAAAAAAAGAAAGAAAGAGAGAGCGGGAGGGAGAGAAGGGAAGGAAGGAAGGAAAAAAGGGAGGGAGGGAGAAAGGAAGGGAATAGGAAAGAAAAGAAGAGAGGAGAGGAAGAGAAAGGAGAAAAATATTTATGAAACTGTAACTGTATATACCACAACAGAAACAAATCCTACACTATTTGTGAAATACATTTTTAACTCAGATGGCAAATGTAGCTTTTGCAACATTTGCAAAATGAGTGAAAAAAACTGTGCCCAGATGTTGGGAATGGTTTCACAGGATTTATGGCAGAGCCAGTCAAGGAAATTACAAAAAAGATTGTAGATATGGCCAAGAAATGTGGAGGGTGAGGGGTTTCATGATATGCCTTTCGGAGAAAAGAAAGAGCTAATCGGCACCACAGCAGAGGAATGAACAGAAGATGACTTGACGTCCCAAGGTGAGGGTTTCGGATGATAAGGAAGAAGACTTAGAAGAAGCAGTGCCAGGAAGCAAGTTGACATTGAACAATCTAACAATTATTCCAGATAGCTTTTGACTTCCTTTCTGACCTAGACCCTTCTATGATACAGGTGCTGAAACGAAAGCACCCCGGTAGAAGAAAGAGGGGAATGTTCCCATATGGGAACATTTCAGAGAAATGAGGAAGCAAAAAAGTCAAACACAAATCCCTCCCCTCCCACGCCCTCTATGTCTTCTGCCTGTGTCACCCCCGAGACAGCAGGACGAGACCCTCCACTTCCTCCTCAGTCTGCTCAGTGTGAGCATGACAGGGATGAAGGCCTTTACGATGGTCCATTGTCACTGAATAAATAGTATATATATTTTCCTCTTTTTTATGATTTTCTTAGTAACATTTTGTTTTCTGTAGCTTTATTGTAAGAATACAGGGTATGATATATATAGTGTGGAAGATATTTGTCAATTGAATGTGTTATTGATAGAACTTCTGATCAATAATAGGCTTTTATTAGTTCAGTTTGGGGGAATCAAAAGTTCTATGTGGATTTTTGAATATGTGGTAAGTGTTTGATGCTCTTGACCCCTGAGTTGTTCAGCAGTACTTACAGCTATAGGAGTTAATAAGGTCCCTGCTCACAGCCCTGAATGCTGCCTGTATTCCTTCTCATGTGGCTGACCTTGTTTTCTAACCAGTGGTGGCATGTCAAATCCTTCTAATGTTTTGAGGGTCTTTGGTATCTCCTCCACCCACCAGCCAGATACTGTTCTCTACTTTTAAGGGCTGTGTGATTAGGTTAACCACCTCATCCCCCTAAAATCTCCCTATCTCAGGGTCAACTATGCATCTTATATAACATGATGCCAGTACAGCAGTGATATCTTTGAGGGGAAAGGGCATAATTCTGCTTACCATGTGCTATTCCTCTAAACAGTAATTGGCAGAGTTAAAGGTCAAGCCTAAACCTGGTTGAACTCCAGAGCTATGTCCTTTATATCTCATTCATCCGAGGGCCTGATTTCATCTGGCGTGATCATGGACACCAGTCTTATTCTTTATCTAGCCAAACTGTGTTGGTTCCACACACTGCTCTAAATAAATGTATTGCTCCAGAGGACTCCTGCACAAAATTTATAGGACAGAGAAGAGATTCAGCTGGTCAAAAATTATAGAAGTTAGATTCTGTTAGGCTGCACATACTTTTCTGATTTGCACTTGTGCTCAGCCGTCTACCCCATTTTAGTTTGATTTCTGCCTTGTGTCTTCTCTACATATCTTGTGAACACGCTTTCAAAACTTGGTTAACAAGGAGTCATGCTCATTGCAGTTTCTTTTGGAAACTCATAGTCATAAATTCTTAGTTTTTCTCTTTCCGTAAATCCTTTTCAAAGGTAATTGAGTTGAGTGACCATAATTCTCACAGTGATGTGCTAAGGGAGCTGCAAAAGTCAACCAAGAGAAATCGCATCCTTGATCATGCAAAGCTGTTATTTCCTGACGGACCACATAGACTTATGAAGCAGAATATCTGAGCTGGTGCAAACAATGAAAAAAACAAGATGACATGTTATTTTGTTGATTTTAAATACCATCACTCTATGCCGTGTATTTCTTAGCCTGTTGAGTGTGACATTTTTTGAGATACTTCATTTCTTTACTGACAGCTTTTGAATCTTATAAAAGATTTACTTTCCTCCATTAAGACAATGACAGGGATCTGCTTTTTCTGCCCAATTCACTAGACTGGACAGAGCCTCACACATTCCAACCAGCTCGGCTGTACGAGGAACAGTATGGTTTGTGTGTGAAACAAAATCCAATCCTGGTTTACTCAATATCTAAGTGATTCAGGACTAGATGTCTCTGGACCTCATTGTTCCCAATTATAAAATAAGCAGTTCCAAAATTCTATCATTTTAAATGACATCTGCTGTGATATAATTTGGTCAGTATTCAAGTTTCTGGATGTGTTTAATTTATTTGGGCTTGGCAAATGAGAGATGTGTTTTCTGGATCTCATAAAAGCATATGGAAGAAGTTTACAGATGAATGCATGTGAATGATACAGGAAAATTTATTTCAAAATGCGTGAGACTTGCCATATTTTATCAAGTTACAGGATTGTTTTTCTGTCTTTATTCGGTAAAACTCTTTCTTGAGTTCTAGTATTTTGCATACTCTTGTGTTCTCAAATAGGTGTTCTTTTTTCCCCTCTTTTACTTCACAGAAATGTATTTTAATAGGATAAATTACCAAAATATTACAAAACAGACGTGGTGATCCCAAACTCTGGCCAGCACAGCTACACATTATCTTAGAAAAGTTAGTGATGCCTTTCTTTGTGGAAACAGTATATAAAATACTGATGTTGTCATTTTGATGAGTTCTCCCTAAAATTGATGGCCCAATGTTGACAAGTGAAAGCATCCTCGTGATGTTTTAAAGCGTTAAAGAAAATTAAAGGAACAGTTAAATTCATGTCTCTTCCTGGAAGGGAGGATATTACGGACACCATGCACATAGGCAATGATTTTTCTGGTAATAAAGTTTGGAAAATAGCAGCCAAAACAGAATGGAACTATTCATGTTGTCATTCAACACATAGAGAACAAAAAGAGTTTCCACTGTGTAAGAACCTACACTACTAAAGGTTTGCAATGATGGCTAGCGCAGGGGAAAACAGCTGTTTATCTGTTTTTCCTTTGTTTTTATTTTCTTTTTACATTGCCATTCTGTCAGTACGTGGCTTCATAAAGCTCTAGGATTCTGATAGGGAAACTACCGAGTCCATGTGCTTTGGAAGCCAATGTGCTGATTTCCCGGCTTGATGGCAATGCTTTATTATAGCTGGAGGGAGAATGCGACGATGTTTGTTACAGGCAGGGCGGTATCACCAATACCATGTCCAGAAGTGAGCTATCTCCTGTGTTTTATGCGTTTCATTCCACTGAATGACTATTGTACCACTGTTTTTATTTTTTTTGTTTGAATATCAGAGACTTGTCAGGCGGTTCTGTTTCTGTCACATACTTGATGGAAAGCCTGGTTGTAAAACTTCCTTCATGGAGACAGCTTTACGTCTTGGCTATAAAGTTCCATAAACTTTGATCGGAAATTGTCTTTATGAGTTGCCATCCGCGTGTCATTAAAAGCTAAAAACCAGAGTGTTACTTTTTAACTCAGACCCGTCTTTGCCTTGTGGATTTGGACCTATCTTTCATCGTACCACTTTCTTCCTGCAAAACATCTCTCCCACCAGTCTGCCTCCTGAGTCTCCAGGAGTCACGTTCTACCCGTCCTCTGCTTTACACCAGATCCAGGCTCCTTGACTGTAATGTCAAGAGGCAAATATTATTTATGAGCAATCATTCACCTCTTTCATTATCCCAGTCATATCTTCTAAGTATTCACACTAAAGACTTCTCAATGAATATTAATTGAACATTTGGGGAAAATTTTTATTGAAAATGAACATGCTTTGATGCCATTTCTTTCTTATTAAAATGTCTTGTTTCCCACTTGCCCTTTGGGGCCATGTCACCCTGACTTTGTGTCCTTATCAGCTGAGATCTGTAGCACTCACTTAGGCAAGTACACACCTGTACACTCCTCTGCTCTCCCTGTCAGTGGTTCTGCGTTATCTGAAGGCAGAGTCTGGCCCAGTCCTCCTCTTCCATTACTGCACGGTTTTCTTCTTCCCATGGCTTTTGATTGGTGCTCTGAACTCTGACACCAGATGTGCTATAAAACACACTTTCCTTTCTTTTTTCCTTTGTGAGTTGGCATGTTTACGTAAGTAAAAATGGGGAGAAGACATTTTTTTTTTATGAGGGTAATAGGAGCCATTGCTCAGGGTCCAAAGGAAGTCTTTGGTAAGCAGTAATCCTGACAGGGTTTTAAGTTGAACCTTGACGTCTCAGGTGGCCCAGATGTTTAAATACTGTAAGCAGGGAAAGAATTTTTTTTGACTTTTTCTGTAATGCTGTTTGCTTAATATAAACATTCAGTTCTAACATGATAATGGGTATCTCAGGGAATTAAGATGAAATGACAAGATTTTAAAAATATTTTTCATTCTCATATAATCTATGTTTTACATATTTCTACTGGAAATTGAGAAAACATCACCTCCTCAAAGGCAATTACTCTGCAAGATCTTTTTACCCAATTATAAGACTTTCTTTCTTTTTAGTTAATAATTCATAGTATCTCCTGGAGTGCTCAAGTTAAGTCATTAATTGGCTTGACTAAGGGGATGTTAGTGAAGAAAGCTTATTCTCCCCATTGGTTGCGCATAACTCTCAGTCGTTAAGTGACTCATTTTGTTGTTCCTAAGACCAAGAATCATTGTTTTCTTTTGTCAGAGTGCTATGGACTTAATTCACAAGCTTGCAACTCAGGTTGAAGTAATTTCTGCTGAGAAGTGATTTTTCAAAACAGTTGTTCAAATTTCTTAATTAAGAGTCAACATGAGCTACAACATTTGAACTGGTAGACTCTACTCCAGAGATTCTTAATGTGAGACATTGTTCTTGTAGTGTAGCTTTCTGCCTTCTGAAATAATTTTTGATGAGCTGGGTTTTTTTTCTGAACATTTGTTCAAAGTTAGCAACAAAGAAAAGTTTAGCTATCACCTTCACACAAATATCCACCTTTGTTCTTTGTACATTAAAATCTGAGTTTGCTGAAAGAAAATTTGAATGCTAGGAAAACTTTATAATAATAATGGATAAATCTGAATTTTCTTTGCTGAGTCAAATCTTGGAAACTATTGATAAGCAAATTTCACAAATGAAATTAAGTTGATCTAGAGTTATGCATTTTTCCCTATCACTTTTAATCAAAACTATTTAAGGTTTCAAGTACTATCTAGAATATGTCTGTCAGAAAGCCATTGCTGTTTACCCTTCTCTGCATGTCTATAACACACATACATAATGTCTACATACACAGTAACATTAAAAATATAGTATCAGCTCTGTAGGAGAAGACATTTTTTTTCCCTGTTGTGTTTTATGGTGCCGTATGCACACATATGCACACATAGTGGAAAGCCAACCTTGGAAAGTTCTCTGGGCAGTTAGGGAAAGGGGAGGGACGATGTGGTGTAAGAGAAATAAAACTGGTCTTGAGCCTCCTATTGGTTGTTCTATTAAATGCACAGTGGGAACCTGACGCAAGTTATTTAATAACTTCTGGCTGACCTTTATCTTGTCCATATATTAGGATGACGTTCTCAAGTATACTTTCACATTTGGTTATTAGAATAACAGTTATTTGAAGATGGAAAAAGTGATGCTAAAGCTTTAGCTGGGAGAGATACAGATATTAATTTTCCCTGGAGGAAAAGAAGCATTATTCACTTTTTAACTTTTATTTAGAGTGAGAGTTTTAAAGAAAACTATAACCCAACTATATGATAAATGGATTTGTATGGAGCTTAAATAATGACCAGCTTTCATAGGCAGGCTAAAACATAAAAGCAAGAAGAATACTTGACATAGAAGATTTTTTAAAATATACTTATGGAAGCAACAATAACAAGAGCACCCCAGTCTAAATAGAAGGTCCTATTGTGCATGTGTGCTGAGGAAACTGGGAGATTTTGTGCTATGATCTCAACTAATTATGATCCAACCCTGTACCCATACAGCTAATAATTAACATGTTCAGCATGCAATCAACTGTAAATTCTCACTTGTCAGTAATCAACAATCTCTCCGTTCTTATTAAAAATGACTGTTGATGACTAAGAATCATAAACTAATTTACTCAATTAGAAGGACTGTTTATTAAATTAAGGTCATAGTCTGTGTAACAGGTAAACATGTGGTCTGGGTTTCTATACTAGCTGATGTCAAAAGAATGTGTATGTGTTTACTTTCTTTTCAGTTATGGATTTAATCACTGACTAATCCCTAACAAATACAATTGTTAGGTAACATTAATGTCTAAGAATCTAAACTGGTATCCTATTCCCTGGTAAACCAATCAGATTCATCAGCTTGGCTTCGTGTGTCCTGTGGAATCTGACTCCCACCTGCCTGCCAACGTGTATTTCCTTTGACTTCTTTCAAGACATTTCCATCAGTAGCCCTTCTTAGATTTTCTCCTACTATGGTGGTATTATTTATGCTGGGGCTACATTAGCTTAGCATATCTTTCTTTATCCTGTTCAAAGTTCATCCACCCTTTAAAACTAACCTCAACCACTATCCAATACAAAGGCCTTCTTCATCTGCAGCAGCTCTCATTCAGCATTATTTATAATTCATTTATGCTTGTATTCACAATCACTCAACAAATATTTGCTGAGTACCTTCTATGTTACAGGTGCTATCCTTTCTTAAATATGAACTTAGCAGTATACTGAGTTTGTAGTTTAATGTCTACTTTATCTCCACTATAAAATTGGGCTCACCTTGGCAGTGTTTTGTCATTTTTTTTAAGTCATTAAATAATGTAAGGCAAACCATGCAGGGAGTTAGGAGGCTGGTTTTGTGTCTTTTCTTGGCTACTCCTTAGTCATTGAATAATTCAAACCAGTGAACTTTTTTTTAAGATTCTTTCATGTACATTGCAATGTTAGACACCAGAGATAAATCATTTTATGTAGTCAACAATCTAGAAGCAAAATACTCTACCTGGTATCCCAAGTCTTAAACAAGTTAAGTGTTTTACATTCTGAGTATTTTATCTAAAGTTTGGATATGTACTTATGTGCATTTTTCCAAGAAGAGAGTTCATAGATGTTAAAGCAATACCTGTAGATGTTGAAGGTGTTGCTCATTTTTTAAAAGGTTAAAAAGCTCATGATCTCAATATGTGTAAAACAACACACAACTAAAGAACAAGAGTCATAGAAGAGCAACAGTATCCTAAGCTGAGCTTAAAAAAAGGTAAAATGCTGGCTCAGCACCTGTAGCACAGTGGTTATGGTGCCGGCCACATGTACTGAGTGTGATGGGTTCGAACCCAGCCCGTGCCTGCTAAAGAAAGGTAAAATGCTATCTAACTATAGTTGTTTAAGGGAAAGATTCCTCTTGAAACAGATATCATTCATCTTTTGGCTGAGGCTTCCTCATGGAAAAACAGGGTAGATTATAAGATATCTGCTATTTTTTCTGGTTATATTTCTTGATTTGATCACCAGATGCCCATAGAAATGCCAGTAATATCATAGGTACTCAGAAAACATCTGTTAATTAGCAAATCCTAAAATGAAACTTTAAAAATGTGTTTCCTCAAATATATCTATTATCCTGAGTTGAAATTTTAGAATACTTTAGCGTTAGCTTCCTAATATTCCATAAAAGAAGGTAAGATTTATCAGATGTTTTAAGACCATTGCTTTTAACCTTTTATTTGGCTGATCAAAATATTTAATTCATTATTTTTCTTTTATATTTTGTGGCACTTTGAAATATCTTTGTATTTTTTTAATACTTGCTC
This sequence comes from Galagoides demidoff, assembly GCA_963574575.1. Lineage (NCBI taxonomy): Eukaryota > Metazoa > Chordata > Mammalia > Primates > Galagidae > Galagoides > Galagoides demidoff. The sequence goes on along the minus strand of CAUYQV010030141.1, from coordinate 46,610 downwards.
TTATAGCCTTTCAAGACTCCTCTTTAGTTTTTAAGCTTTGTGGGGGTAGAAACTCTTTCCCCTTTCCAACTTTTCTGCCCCCTGCATACTCTCCTAGCTCTTACTTATTTGGGGTGGGCCACTTTCCTAGAAACACAACAACACAAATACAATTCACAGTCACCTGTTCACATCAAAACACATGGCGTGCTGAGAAGCAGAAAGAGTATACAACCTGTTGGCCAAAGTTCACACTACAAGAGGAAATTCATCGGACAGGCTGCCACAGTGGACAAATGCAAGCAAAAAAATAACATGTCAGCCATCTTCAAACATTGGTGGACCAGAGAGTGAAATTCATGATGTCAGACGAGGTCCAACATAGGGATCAGAAAGGGTCTTAAATCTGCTTGATGTCATTCAGAACATAATACATTCCCTTAGCCAAAATGGGCTTAGTAAATTGATTGACAAACAAAGGCTGCATACCAACTTGGCACCCATAGCACAGTGGTTACGGTGCCAGCCAAATACACCAAGGATGGCAGGTTCAAACCCAGCTTGGGCAAGCTAAACAACAATTACAATGACAACCAAACTATAGCCGGGAAATGTGGTGGGCACCTGTAGTCCCAGCTTCTTGGGAGGTTGACAAGAGAATTGTTAAGCCTAAGAGTTTGAGGTTGTCATGAGCTGTGATGCTACAGCACCCTACAGAGGGTGATATAGTGAGACTCTGTCTCAAAAATAAATAAATAAATAACCTATTTCAATGTAGCACAGACGTGAAAGAGTATGGGCTCAGGAGAGAGACTACATACTCAAATCTTGACATTGCCTTGCTCCCTATAAGGCAACACCTTTGACAAGTTCTTTAAATTTATTGTTCTCAGCTTCCTCATCTGTAAAGTGGGATAATGATAGTCTGCTTCATATGGTTATCGTGAGGACTAAAGTAATAAATGTTGGCATTTATTACATTAAATAATAAAGTAAATAATATCTTGCCAATAAATGTTGGCAAGATGCCCAGCACATCATAAACAAGGAGGAATCTAGGTTTGTAGGCCTCCCAATTTTTCTGGTGTCTGAGCCCTCTTTAAGAGAAATAATTATAGATTTTGAATGCAAAATCAGTTAATTAGAACATTTTTGAGGTTTTTTTAGAGTGAAAAAATAAATCACAAATTACAGATATCAAAACAGAAAAAAAATCTATACTCACCACAAAATATTATTAATTAACTTCCTGTTATATCTTTATACTTAATTTCCTACAAATTTTTAGATGCATACACTCAGATTTCCTTTTTCATATGATAAAGAATTTTAAATATTTTCCATAGAGCTAACAGAAAGAAAACCATTTGTTTCCTCAAGCAAAGTCAAGTACAATTTCCTTCTTACTCTTGGCAGTTTAGGAAGTATTTGTTTACCTTCATAACACATTCCTGGAAATGCCCCATTTCTAACTCCCCCCTACCCCCAGCTACTTGTTCAGACACTCTTTGTTTGGAAGGAAGCTTCAGAGAAATCCACCTTTGGAGTCTTACTTGACATGATCTCAGACAGGCCAGGGCCTTGGCCAGCTCTCTCCCGACTCTCCTTTTTCACCCTGTTGGGCAGGTTTCGCTGTAAAAACTGAGGGGATGAAGTAGAAAGTAGTCAAGATCCTGGGAGACAGTGATCTCAAAGCTTTGATGTACATTCTAGGTCACAAGTAAGGTATTGATCTTCTCTGAGGTCCATTGGGGTTAGGTTCTCACTGGAGTCTAGATATATTTATGGAAATTTTGCAAACTGACCATCTGATAATACCTTCTGCAAACCCAGGATGGCTTTTAAGAGGTAGAAATTAAGAGAGGACTGAGGCCGCCTCCATGCCTGCACCCCCAAGCCTTCTCTGCAGGGCAGAACAGGTGAGGGGCATTGAAACCTAAGCTGCACTAATTCTGGGGTAAATTTGATTCTAAGTGTTCAGTGTCTTAACAATTACCCTTATTGTTTCGGTCTTTCATTGCCAAATAAAACTTCTGGCAATTTTTTAAAATAAATTCATAGGAACTTTGTAGTGAATGTCTGTTTTGATCATATATAATTTTTATGTAAAGGAATAATTCTCTTTGTCCACTTTATCTCAAACAGGGTGGGATTCTAGATAGCCAACCTTTTACTAAAGTAGACTTTAAAATGTGTTGTGCCAGAGTAAATTTTCTTAGTACTTCATGATCATATTAGGATCTAAGTATACTGAAATCAAATGCAATATTTATTTTATTCTTAAATATCTTTTGTAATTGATGCCATTGTATGTTTTCTATGAAAGACTATAAATTTTGCTATTGCCATGTTGCATGGTTGTTTTGTTTTATCTTTATTTATTTATTTTAACTGATACACTGTAATTATACCCTTTGGGAGGTGCAGTTTTGTATTTTGATACTTCTCTGTATTATATAGTGATGCAGTGAGGCTAGCCGGTGTATCCATCACTTCATGTACTTAACATTTCTTTATGGTGAGAACATTCAAAAGCCTCTCTTCTAGATATTTTATAATATACAATATTTTATGGTCAATCACAATCACCCTCCTATTCAATAAAACACCAGGAATTATTCCTCCCCTATAAATATAACTTTGTACCCATTGATCAGTCTTTCCTAAGCCTCCCCCTCTTTCCTCAGCAGTCTCTGAAAACCATGGTTCTACTCTCTTTTTCTATGCATTGAAGTATTTCAGATTCTGCATGAGTGGTATCAAACAATATCTGTCTTTCTATATCTAGCTTATTTCACTTAACATCATAAAAGTTTATCAGTGTTGTTGCAAATGACGAGATTTCTTTATTTTTATGGCTGAATAATAGTCCGTTGCATACACATACACATTTTCTTTATCCATTCATATGTTGTTGTTCACTTAGGTTGTTTCCATATCTTGGCTGTCATAAATAGTGCTGTAATAAACATAGGACTGCAGATATTTCTTCACCATATTGATTTCACTTCCTTTGGTTATATACTGAGTGGTGGGAGTCCAGGATCATATGATGGTTCTACTTTTAATTGTTGGAGGAACTTCCATACTATTTACCATAATGACTGTGATAGTAAACAGCCCTATCTACAGTGCATAAGTGTTCACTTTTGTCATATATTCACCTATTTTTTTTTGTCTTTTTGATACTAGTCATTCTAACTGGAGTGAGGGAAAATCTTGTTGTATTTTCAATGTGCCCTTCCTAATTATTGTACCATTAAGCATTTTTTCATATACCTTTGGCCCATTTGTATGACTTCTTTTAAGAAATATCTTTTGAACTAGGTGTAGAATATAAATGTCTTAACACAATAACTAAGAAAATACCATGAAGGCTATCTTAACCAGTTTGATGAAAACATTCCAAATTTTATATGAAACCAGCACATTGTACCCCATGATTGCTTTAATGTACACAGCTATGATTTAATTTTTTTAAAAAAAAGAAATATCTTTTGAGGTCTTTGCTTATTTTTTAAATTGTATTGTTTCTCTGCTACTGTTTCACTTCCTAACAATTTATGTTCTGATTATGAACCCTTGTTAGATGTGTAATTTACAAATATTTCCTATTTTGTGGGTTGTCTCTTCACTCTGTCAATATTAATAGTTTTAATAGGTTTTTCTTCTGCTGTGCATAAGCTTTTTATTTTGGTACAATCTGATTTGTCTATTTTTGCTTTTGTTGTCTTTTTTCCTTCATTAGTGTTTCATAGCTTTGGATTTTACATTTAAGTCTTTAATCCGTTTTGAGTTATTCTTTGTATATGGCTTATTCTCATCCTTTTACATGTGGGTATCTAATTTTCCCAACATCATTTTATTGAAAAAATTGTTTTTTACACAATATGTGTTCTTGGCATCCTTGTCAAAGATCAGTTGGTTATAAATGTGTAAATTTATTTATAGGATTTCTGTTTTATTCAGTAGGTATATGTGGCTGTTATTACACCAGTGCCATTGCTGTTTTGTTATTATAGTTTTGCAGAGTATTTTGCAAGCAGGTCGTCTGATACTCTCAACTTTATTCATTTTGCTCAGGATTGTTTGGCTGTTTTGGTTCTTATGTGGTGCCATATGAATTTTATGTTAGTTTTTTTTCCATTTCTGTGAAAAATATCATTGTTATTTTGGTAGCTATTGCATTAAATCTGTAGACCACTTTGCATAGCATCCCAATTTTAACAGTGGTATTCTTTCAATCCATTTCCTGGGATAACTATCCATTTATATGTGTCATCTTCAAATTCTTTCATGAAAATTTTATACTGTTTACTGTAGAGATTTTTAACCTCTTTAGATAAGTTCATTGCTAAGTATTTTAATTCTTTGTGACTATTATACATGAAATTTATTAAAATGTTCCAGATAGGTCACTATTGGTTTTGTATCTGCAACTTTCCTGAATTGTTTATATTTTTCTGGTGGAGTCCTTCAGAGTTTTCTATGTATAAGATTATGTTGTCTACAAACAGGGATAACTTGACTTCCTCCTTTCCAAATTGGATGTCTTTTGTTTTTTTCTGTTGCTTAACTTCTCTGGCTGGGATTTTTAGAACTATGTTGAATAGTTGTCTTGTTCCTTCTCTTAGGCAGTGGCTCTCAACCTTCCTAATGCCACGACCCTTTGATACACTTCCTGATGTTGTGGTGACCTCCAACCATAAAATTATTTTCATTGCTACTTCATAACTGTAATTTTGCTACTGTTATGAATCGTAATGTAAATATCTGATATGCAGGATATATTTTCATTGTTACAAAGAGGTCAAGACCTACAGGTTGAGAACCACTGTCTTAGAGGAAAGACTTTCAAGTCTTCCCAGTTGAGCATGAGAATTATGGCTTTGTCATATGTGGGCTTTCTTGTGGTGAGACATAAACCTTCTTACCTAGTTTATTGAAAATTTTTATCATGAAGTGATGTTGAATCTTATCAAATGATTTTTCTGCATCTGTTAAAATTATCATATTTTTGTTTCTTTTTCTATTAATGAGATATATTACATCTATTGATTTGCTTATGTTAACCCACCTTTGCATCCTTAGGATGAATCCTACTTGATCATAAGGAATTATCTTTTCAATGTGCCGTTGAATTCAGTTTGCCAATGTAAATATTGTATAGTTTTATTTTTTGATGTATCATTGATTGATGTTGGAATCAGGGTAATGCTGGCCTTATAAACTGAATTTGGAAGTATTTTCCCTTCTTTAATTTTCTTCAATAGTTTGAGGAGAATTGGTATTAGTTCTTTAAATGTTTAGTAGAATCCAACAATTAACTTACCAGGTCCTGGGCTTTTGTCTGATGGGTGACATTTTGTTACTAATTTAATCTCTTGCTCATTATTGGTCTGTTCAGATTTTCTATTTCTTCATAATTGAATTTTGGTAGGTTTTATATGTCTGAAATTTATTCTTTTCTTCTATGTTATTGAATTTATTGGTGTATAGCTGTTTATGTCAGTCTTTTATGATCCTTTGTATTTTTGTAGCATCAACTGTAATATCTCATTCATTTTTCATTGAGTCTTCTCTCTCCCTCTTTTTTTTTTTAGATATTCTAACTTAAGATATGTCAAGTTTCCTTATCTTTTAAAAATATCAACTCTTCATTCTGTTGTTATTTAAATTAAATTTTGTAGTCTCTCTTTTTTTCTGCTCTGAATTTGAGAGCAGAATTTTTTTTTCTTGTTTTTCTAGTTTCTTGAGGTATATTGTATTGTTAGGTTATTTATTAGAAATATTTCTACCTTTTTGTCAGGGCAACATAGAGATTTTATTTAGGTGGAACAAAGAGAAAGATTAGAGCACTTTCAAAGAAAACTGGAAGTGGGTTCCTCTGATGAAGAAGAAAAGGTGGGAGAGATGGAGATGTAAAAGCCTGCAGGGGTATAAATACCCTCTCTTTTCTAAATTGGTTGCAAGTGTTTCATTGGCCTCTCTGTGCCTCTTTCAATATTGCCCTTTTCTATTGGTCACTGATTGTCTCTTCGTATTGGTCATTTGTTACCTAAGTTACTTCTTACCCACATTCTTATGGGTCATCCAGACTTCCTGGTTCAGCAGGCGGGGTTTTCCTCCCATTCTCCTTGAAGCCCCATCCTTAATGTCCCTTCTCATTCCCCCTAAGGAGATATGGTCCTGAAATCTTGAAGGGAAAATGGACAATAACTGTTCTTAGCTACTTCCTACTGTTAAAAAGGAGTTTTGGCCTACCTATCAGACACCCTCCTTAGGTTTCCTAGTCTAAAGAGGTTTCAGGGGTCAAATGATTCTGGCCACTTACAACAGGTTTCATCAGTATTTGCTAAACATTAAGAAAAGAATGATCATAACTGTAGGCCCAATGGAAGGATATACAAACAAAGGTTTCTTTAAGTCAGGTCTTCTTAAGCAGGTGCATTTAAAAGAGCTTGTTTTGAAGTTAGGAATACTTTTTCTTGTTCCCTACCCCCCATTAGCTCCCTTTAGAACCTCTGAGGCTTAGCCAGCTCTCCATATCAGGGAGTCCATATTCAACAGTACCATGTCATTCCCAGAAATTCCCTGAGTTATTTTTTCATTAGAGGCTAACAAGGGAGCAAATTGTCCTGACTCTTTTATGTGAGAGCCTTCTCTTACCAGGGGAAAGAACAGAGCCCAAGTAAGTAACTTAAGGTATGCACAATTGAGCCTTTTCTTTTGACATTGTAAATCTTTTTTCCTTAAGGAAATTTAACACCTGTCTAGTGTCCTCAAAAAGATTTATATGAAGGACTACCGATTAGTAAGTCATTGACATACCACATATTTACAGATTAGTAAATCATCTACATATGGCTCTTGGAGGAGCCAAGTTGAGCTCTCTGTTTACCTAGAGCATTCCCCTAAATTCTAGGGTTATCTTAGAATCTCTGGGGGAGTAGGGTCCATATTAATTGAGTTGGATATCCAGTGTCTCAACTACAAAGCAAAGGAGAAGTTAAATACTTGTGAATGTGTTGCCTATTGATACTAATGATGAAGTGAGTGGAGAAGAACAGGTAACCAGCAGAGGCTTTCAAAACCAAAAACACTGCTCCTGTGTCCAATAATGTGACAAGCTTACTGGAGGCATTCATTATGACCCAAAACCATCTTGTTTGAAGTGCCTGGGCCCTGTCAATCTGAAGATGATTGATTTGCTGTCACCTCCTGGGCTGCTTTCTTGGGACTGTCAAGGATCTAGTGTTATGGGGTACCACAGTGGAAGCAGGTGGGGTGGAGTAATAGCCTACCTCCTCTGCCATCCATGTTAGGTTCCTTCTGGTGACACTCTGTCCTCTGATGGCCTGGTTTGCTACAAATGAAACATGTCTGGCTGGACATCATACTACTACCAAAGGGCAGGTGTCTTCCTTGCTTGTCTTGTACTGGACCTAACAATTTAACCTTTTGGCATTCTTTACTTGCCTCCTTTAGGTTGTGATTGTTGAACACCAAGGTGGCCAAGTCCAGTAGCTTGTTTGAGTCACTTTCGGGTCCCAGTGCCTTACACTTGAGTTTCTGAAGGATATCAGGGGCTTATTCATCAATGATTATTAAGCATAATTCTCCCTTCCACTGATTCAGGGTCCAAGTTGGTATGCTTTTGAACTTTTTTCACTAGCCTTCCCATAAAGGAGACTAGATTTTCATCCTTACACTGGGTCAGCTCAGATAACTTGGAGAAGTTTATTGGCTTTATTTGCATTTATCTCATGCCTTTTTTTTTATAAGGCAGGTCTGCATCTAAGCCCTGGCTGCTCTGCCAGCCTCTTCTGCTTGCCCACGTTGATAGTTCACCCATGATCTTGGATAGGAAGCTCATTTGCCTCATCAGCCCAATTCTGATTAGTAGCATGTTGTCTATCTGCCCTGGGCTATTCAGACATTATCATATGCTGTTTTTCATCAGTAAAATCATTAGGTCTTTCCAACTCAAATCAAAACATTAGTCAAATGCTGGAAATCCTCTATAAACTTCCCAAGATCCACTGAGAAATTCAGTGGATCTACTTTCTCTTTACGTGATTTTAAGTCTGTCATGCTGAAGGGAGCATGTACTTTTAAAACCTGGTGTTTTTTATGGGTGGCTGCCTCATGTAAAGAACGAAGAGTAGGGTAAAGACTGGAAACCAAGGTCTCCGGGGGAGCAGAGGGTGAGATGAGGTTGTGTTCCTTCCTGAAATGTAAGCTGGCAGGGAGTCCTTTGTTTTTGGTCCCTCCTTCTCACCTCCTAATGGGTTTTTCTTCTTTGGAGTATACACAGGCAGTGTCAGCAAACCACTGAGGGGGAAATTTTGGTGTTTCTCTCAGTCTGTTCCCCCTCTAGTCCTTTCCTCCTCAGTTGACATTTCTCTACACAAGACTCACAATATTGATGATTATCCCTTAAGTACATAAAAGCTTGTACATAGGGTACCACTGACCACTTCCCCTCATTTCTACAAAAGAAGTCTATCTGTAAAGTGGTGTTACAATTTAAACTTCCAACTCCAGGAAAGACTTCCCTCTATGGTAACTGGTGTTGAAGCCAAGCTGTGTTACAAAAGAAAGTTAGTTTACTCTTTCAGAGGCTGTCAAATCCAAGGTCTTCCACCTTCTTTAAAAGGGTGAGTTAGAGGGTACCAAGGCTCATTGTTCCATAGTCCTCTACAGGAGAGAAAAGACGGAACACTCCAGCCACTCAGGCGTCCCTTGGGTCCTGGTGTCCTCACAACCCCAGACAGGCATCCCCATCTGGTAAATCAAACCTCCTTCCAAGGCTATGCATGGGGTTCTTAGAGAAGTTTACACAAAAACAACTAATTTTTCCCAAGGACTGTCACATGGGGCCACTCCATTCCCTTGTGATGGCTGCCAAGGACAGCACTCTACAGTATGGCCCCTGGTACCAGACCTGTCTTTTCTCCTTCTCATATACCCCTCCTTGCCTCTCACTAGCCTCTTTCCAGATGGCCTTCTAGCCCATTTGGACCTATATAGGTGCCCACTTTAATTGGCTTCTTATTCCCTTCTCTCCTTCCAGTTAATGCCATGTCTGAACTATTAACCACAGTTTTTGTTGGGATGATTGGTCATTACAGTAAAATGGAGAAACCACTAATGTATAGTTTTCAATAAAGACTCTGCAAGAAATCAATCACCAGAGGAAAAGTGGACAGACCAGCTCTATAGCATTCTGTGAGCAACCCCTGGATCCTCCATGTTAACACCTTCCCCTCCCTCACTGGATGCCACCTGATCTACCTGCTCCTCTGGGAACCACATGGTCTCCCTGCTCCCCTTCCAAAGTGCTGTGACCTCCCTGCTCCCCTTCTGGAAACCAGAAGAAACACCAGCTCTCTTATTCCAAACTTGGTCTATAGAAATTCCTCTCTCATCCTGGGAGCACCTCCTGACATTTTCACCCTAACACTTTAGTGAGCACTCCTGAGGAAGGAGATGAACCAAACGCTGGCTCACTAGGACTGCACTCAGCAGACATAGGCTTCCTGACATCTGACCTCAAATGTGGGGAATGCAAGGTTCCTCTGGGAGTCTTTCTCCTGTAACTTCTGTGACAGAAAAAAATGTTGAGTTTTTTTTCCCCACATTTCATGGTAGCAGAAAAGAGGTTGGGGATCGCAGATCCTGGTTCCCTGTACCCAGCTGACCAGGTTTGCTTACTTAGCTGCATTAGAAAGTTCAGCTGAGGCCTGGCAGTAACCAAAAGCAAAAGTGAGTGGAAACTGAAAATAAAATTGGAGTGGCACAGGCAGTATAAATAGAAAAACAGCCTACACAAGTTTCAGAGAGATTTGATGTTGGAAGAATAGAGAGAGTCTAGAACACTTCCAAAGGGAGTTGGATCCCTCTCATGGAGGAGAAAAGGTGAGAGAGGCCATAAATCCTTCTATTTTTTTTTTCATATGGACATGCATTGTTATAAACTTTCTTCTTAAATGCTTTGCTGTGTCTTATAGGATTTGATATGAGATGTTTGCATTCTAATTTCCTTTTAATTTCCTCATTGAACCATCAGTTGTTCAGGAGCAAGTTATTTCATTTCCAGGTATTTGTAACGATGTGAAAATTGTTCTTGATTTCTACTTTTTTATCATTGCAATCAGAAACAATATTTCTAAAATCTCTAGCTTCTTAAAGTTACTTAGAGTTGTATTGTGGTCTAACATGATCTATCCTGGAGGATGTTCCATGTGCAGTTGAGACCAGTGTGTACCTTCAGCTGTTGGATAAAATGTTCTCTAAGTATCTGTTATGTCTATACTTGGTCTATGGTACAGTTTAAGTTCAGTGTTTCTTTATTGACCTTTTGTCTAGATGATCTATCCAGTTTTGAACATGGGGTGTTAAGATCCTTTACTATTAATGGACTGAAGTTTATCTCTCTTCTTAGGTCTAATAATATTGCTTGCCATATCTGGGTGCGCTGGTATCAGGTGTATAAGCACATAGAGTTGTTAAATCCTCTTGTTGAATTTTTCCTTTGTCATTATATTTTGTAGGTTTTTTTTTTTTTTTTAAAAATTCGTTTAGCCACTTTGTAGCTTTTAATTGCAGAATGTAGTCTATTTATATTGAAGGTTATTATTGTTAGATAGGAATTTACTTCTGCCACTTTGTTCATTGTTTTCTAGTTGTTTTGTGGGTCTTTTGTTCCTTTCTTTCTCTTTTATTGTTTACCTCTGAGGTTTGGTGGTTTTCTGTGGTGCTTCGTTTTCCTTCTCTTTCTTGTTTCTGAATCTGTTGTAATTTATTTCTTTGTGGTTTTTGTGGGATAACATAGAGAGTCTAGTAGTTTTAATAGACTTTTTAAAGCTGATAACAATTTAACTGTGGTTGTATAAAAATACTTTAGACTTTTTCTCTCTTCTTCATAATTTATATTTTTGTTGCCTTAACTTACTTCTTTTCTATTTTGGATTCCCTAGCCACTAATTGTATCTGCTTTTTTTTTTTTTTAACCATTTTGACTTTAAACCATTCTGTTAGAGGATTTAAAGGTACTCTGAGTTTGATTTATGAATTTACCTCTGCTGGGGAGCTTTATACTTTCATGTGTCATATTATAATACTTATTGTCCTTTCATTTCCAGTTGTAGCACTTCCTTTAAGCATTTCTTATAAGGCCAGTCCAGTGGTGATGAATTTCCTCAGCTATTGCTAGTCTTGATTTCTTCTCCATTTCTGAGGGGTATCTTTGCTAGCTATAGTATAATTTGGCTCAGAGTGTTTTGCTTTGTTTTAGTACTTTCAATATATCACTCCTTTCTATCCTGACTTAAAATTTTTCTGCTGGTATTAGAATGGGAATTCCCTTATACAAGTGTATGACTTAACTCTTGGTCCTTGACATTTAATAATTTGATGATAATGTACCTTGGAAGGGATCTTTTGGGGTTGAATAAAATTGAGGATCAGGGCGGCACCTGTGTCTCAGAGGAGTAGGGCGCTGGCCCAATATGCCAGAGGTGGTGGGTTCAAACCCAGCTCCTGCCAAAAATTGCAAAAAAAATAGAGGATCCTTGAGGTTCCTAAATCTAGATGTTCACGTCAGTGCTTGGGAAGTTGTCAGCTATCATTTTGTTATATATGTTTGCTGTGCCTGTCTTCATCTCTTCTCCCTCTGCTATTCTTATATGCAAATATTTCTTTGCTTACTGATGTCGTTTACATACCATAGGCTTTCTTCATTCTCTCTTTTTTCTTATTTCTTTTTTTTGTTCCCTAACAAGAATATTTCAAAAGACCTGTCTTCATGTTATGAAATTCTTTCTTTTGGTTAATCTGTACTGTTACTGAAGCTTTCACCTGAGTTTCTATTTCATTATTTGATTTATTCAGCTCCAAGGACTCTGTTTTCTTGTTTTTGGTGTATCTATTTGTTTAATTTCTCATTGAAATCATGGATTTCCTGATTTCATTAACTTGTTTCTCTGTGCTCTCTTGTATCATGCTGAGTTTAAGATCACTAATTTAATTTTTTTTTAGGTATTTCATTAATATCTTTTGCTTTGGGTCTGTTACTGGGGACTTATTGTGTTCCTTTACATGTGTTGTATTTTCTTGCTTTTTCATGTGTGTGTGTGTGTGTGTGTGTGTGTCTACATTGATACCTGTTCATCTGTTGAAATAATGACTATTTCCCAATATTATGGAGAAGCTTTCATAGAAACTTTTTCATAACGGTATATCCTAAGGTATCATTTTGTCATAGTGTTTCAGCTTTGGTTCTGGGTCAACTCAGTAGCCATAGTCTTTGTGGAGTTTCTTCCCTGGAGTCCTCATCAGTGATCTCTGTAACCTCGCCTCAGTGGCCTAGGTTGTAGGAGCTTCTGATGGTGGTGACAAGATTGTTTTGGAGGAAGAAACACCAGTCAGGTCAGGTGTATGCAGATGCAGAGGGCCCACAGGTTGTGAGGCATACTCTTTGGAGAGGCAATGGCTGCCACCAGAAAAACACAAGCTTCATATTGAAGGACCATAAAAAGGACAAATTAAAACAAAGCACTTTTAAATTAAATTTCCTAAGTTTAGGATAAAGAAAAACATGTTAATGGCATGTTACTCTCCTTATTTAAGATAAGAATCAGAATGAACCTGATCCTGGTACTTACAATTTATAAATCCCTTCCTGTCACTTTCTAATTAGCCATCTCAGACAGGCTTCTGTCTCCATCATACAAATCAAGTGCTCTTGTCAGTGTCACCCATGACCTCCAAGCTGCCAAGCCCTCTGGTCAGTACTTAGTGTATGTCCTGCTTGAGATTTCAGCCCAATGGACATGATGTGTCCATTATTTCTTTTTCCTGGATATACTCCCCTGATTGACTTCTAGAACATCACACTCACTCCACTCTTCCCTTCTTCATTGGCCATTCCCTTTGACTTTTCTTTACTGTTTATTTTTTCTTCTTTTCCTTAACGAATTAATATTGAAGTACTCCAGGCTTAGCTCAGTCTTTGAAACTTTTCTCTGCCTACATGACTCCTTTAGTGATCTTATCCAGTCTTGTGAATCTCATATCTATTTCCAAATCAAACACTTTCCTGAACTTGAGATTTCATGTGTCTAAATGCCCATTTGACATTTCCACATGAATATCTAATGGGCCTCTCAAGTCAGTGTGCCCAGAAATGAAATTCCCCTTCTGTCCCTTCCCCTGAAAACATCAGCTCCTCCCTTAGCCTCCCTTGTTTCAGTTGATGGCAGTTCCATCTTCTCAGTTTCTCAGAGCAAAAATCTTGGTGTAATTCTCTCTCATTTACTCTCATACATCACAGCAGTCTATCCAGAAATCCTATTGGCTGTGTCATAAAATGCTCCCCACCTCCATCCACATGCCTCTTACTCCACTACTTCCCCCTCATTGCAGTCATTACCATTTCTCACCAGGCTTACTGGAGCTTCCCTCAACAGGACCTTCTTTCATCCTTGCCTCTTCCCTAAAGTCTTAGCATGGGAGCCAGTGGAAGTCTTTTAAAAGTTCTTCAGAGTGTATTAATTGCGCACTTAAAACATTGCATTGGTTTCTCATTTCATTCGCTGTAACAGCCTGACCTAATCCACATCTGCCTCTCTCCCTCTGCCTCTTTAACCTCATCTCAGACTACTTTCTCCCTTTCTCACCACACTGGCATTTTTTCTGTCATTTTTTCCCTCAAATTCATTGGCAAACAGCTATCTTTGGGCTCTAGCTCCAGCCATTTCCTCTGCTTCAAATGCTCTTCATTCAGCTACCATGGGGACTTGACTCCTACCTGTCTTTAGGTCTTTGATCCAATTTTGATTCTTCAGTGAATCTTACCCTGACCACCCTACTAAAAGTTGCAACCCAGCCTTCTTACCTTGTTCTATTTCCTTTTCCTTATATCGCTTGTCACTCTTTAATGAAATATATAAATATAACTTATTTGTATATATTCCACATAGTTTGTTTTCCTAAAATCTAGGTTCTTTATCTTTGTAATCATTAAAGTATCCCAAGGTCATACAAAAATGCCTAGCACATAGTAAGCTCTCAATAAATATTTACTAAATAGGGCAGCGCCTGTGGCTCAAGGAGAAGGATGCCGGCCCCATATGCCGGTGGTGATGGGTTCAAACCTGGCCCCAGCCAAAACTGAAATAAATAAATAAATAAATATTTACTAAATAAATCAAAGACAGTAAAGCTGTCTCATATTCTTTATATTCTACTTTTTTTTATTGGCTTGCTTTCTTTTTAGTTGTTGAGTGAATTGATAATGTGTTTAACCCAATAAACCAATACTTAATATCTCATCTTTCACTAGTAAGTTTGTTTATGTTATCTATGTATGTATTTATTTATTTTTTGAGACAGAGTCTCATGTTGTCCCCTTTGGTAGACTGTTGTGGCATCATAGCTCACAGCAACCTCAAACTCGAGCTCAAGTGATCCTCTTGCCTCAGCCTCCCAAGTAGCTGAGACTATAGGTGCTTGCCACAACACCTAGCTATTTTTAGAGATGGAGTCTTTCTCTTGCTCAGGCTGGTCTCAAACTCCTGAGTTCAGGTAATCCACCCACCTCCCAGAGTCCTAGGATTATAGGCATGAGGCATCTTGCCTGGGCCTATTAAATTAATTTTAAATGTTTACTTAGACAAGTAAATAAATACAACAAAACAAAATAGCAATTATCTTAGATTATATTTCTTCCCTGGGCAGTATACATGTACAATGCAAAATATTCAAAATTATTTTCATAAGTCATCCCAGATTTAAATCAGCCAGCGCTGCCCAGCTCTGTTGATCTGCCCACTTCATGTTGTATTCTCCCTGGGCAGGGCCATCCTGCTAAGATCATGGTGCTGTCATGTAATCATCAGTCACCCTGTAGAGAGACCCAATCATAAGATTCTCAAACAATTCTTACTTAAACCCTATGAGCTCCTTGAGGGTAGGGCTGGGATTTAGTCTTTTTATTCTTGGATCTAGGCACATAGGTGACTGAGGACAAACCAAAAATGTTGACTGTGAGAGTAACTCAAAACAATTTGTGATTATGTGCCAGGATTAAACATTGCTTTCATAGTTCTCTAAAAATGTGACAGAAACGAAAACAGAAAATTTATTTCCTCTCAGTATTTGCCTTCTCAGAAGCTAATTAACCTTATTTTAGCCACTTCTCTCCAACAGATATTTTGTGAGAATCCAATGAAAGAATGTTGTGAAAGAATGTCAGTTCTATTGCAGATCTAAACAGTTTGAAAGACCCATATTCAAAATCTCTGAGAGCAGGAGTTTATTATTATGTATCTCTGATACATGGGATGATTGAGATGCTTCCTGTAGTAAGGAGCCTATACTATAGCCTATAGAGTTTATAAAATTTCTTACATCCCCCTCTCCCTGCCCAACTGGGATTGTGAAGTAAAATTGTAATGGCTATATGCATGATACATACCCTAGACAAGTCATTTAACTTCTCAGAGCCTCAGTTTCTTCATTGTGATATTCTTTCACAGTATCTTTATATGAAAAATGTAATGAAGGTGATAATGTATGTGAAATGATTTCCTAAACACTGGGTAAATACACTTATTCTACTTAAAATCATCATTAACAATAATTAATATTAATAGTTAACATTGAGTTCTACCCAAAGACAAAGGAATGGGCTATGTTATCTTCTTAGGTCTTTTTGATCCACAGGGATTAGTCACACACACACATATATACACACATTTCTAGTAGAATTTTTGTTACACTGAACTATAGTTTATGGCTGGGAAAAGCTAAACTTTTTGCTGTCAACCCGTAAAGCTATGTAAGTTCTTTTGCTAAATGACAATTACTATTGTATGACTGCCCCCACCAAGGCTCGTGTTGACATTCAACTGACAAGAAGAGTAAACTTTGAGAGGTAATTAGGTCACATCATCTGCTATGATTATGGGAGCAGGTTAATCACTTCAGATGTGAGCTATTGATAATGAAAAGATGAGTTTGATACAATTTATGCTCTGTCTTGAGTACTCATTTCTGCCTCCCACCCTTTTGCCCTTATGCTGTGGGAGGACTGTGGTCAGATGTCAACTTCATTCTTTTGGACTTCCCAACCTCCAGAACCAGAAGTCAAACTTCTGTTCTTTATGAATTGTGCAGTCTGTGCTATTCTGTTATAGCAACAGAAAATGAGCTAACACAGAAAATTTATACAGAGAAGTTGAACTGTTGCTATAAAAAAAAATACCTGAAAATGTGGCAGTAGCTTTAGAACTGAATAATGGGTTGAACCTGGAAGAATTTGGAAAAGCAGTCCAGAAAATGTCTATTTTTCCATAAATGGAGCATTAAGGGTGATACTGGTTAGGGCTCAGAAGAACAAAATAGATCTAGGAAAAGTCCACATGTTCTTAGAGATTACAAAAATGGTCATGACAAGAGTGTTGGTGGAAATACAGGTAATAAAGGCCATCATGATGAGATCTCAGAGAGAAATGAACAAAGTATTAGAAACTAGAGTTAAGTTCTCCTTATTATAAAGTAGCAAAAACTTTGGCTGAATTGTATCCATAGACACAAAATGTCCTTGGACATTACAGTAGGTAGAGTTAAGAGCAAAGGACTATAGTATCTAGTGGAAAAAAATATCTAGGTAGTGAACATTGAGGCTGCCACATAGCTATTTTTAAGTGCATACAATGAGATGAGGGAACAGATGAATGACTTAAAGGTCTAATTTATAATTAAAATGGAAACAGAGCAGAAAGATTTGGAAAATTCACAGCCTCGCTATATAAAGAGTGGCAAAGCATGTTCAGAGGAGAATACTAAAAATGAGGCCATGCAACACTTTGTTAAGGAGATTAATATGGATATAGAGAATCCAGGTACCATTCATTGATACAATGGGAGAAAGACCCCTCAGGTATTTGAAATATGCTTATGGCTGCCCCTTCCATCACAGGCCTAAAGCTCTAGGAGGGCAGATGGTTTTGCAAGACAGACCCAGACAGGCCACCCTCCAGGGGACTCACCACCTGGAGGTGTCCTGACACTCTTCTCCTAATATTGTAGTGCAGTGCTCTTTGTCCACCTTAACGGTGGCTCAGTTGGCCCAGGGTGAAGCTTGATTCACTGTTTCAGAAGGTACAGAGGTAAGTCTCATTGGCATCTATGTAGTGTGAAGTGTGTAGGCTTACAGAATGCAAGAGCTCTGGGGGAATGTCTTTATCCACCTTGATTTCAAAGGATGTCCTAGATATCTTGGGGGCCAGGCAGAGATTTGTTGTAGGACAGAGCCACCACAGAGAGCTCCCAACAGGGAGGTTTCAGTAGTGGAGGCACATAAGTGGAGTTGCCACTAAAACCCCAGAACTATAGAATTGCCAGTGTGAATTTAACCTAGAAAAGATGCAGGCATGAGACTCTAACCCAAGAGAGCTGAAGTGTGGACTGAGACTAGCAAAGCCATGGGAGTGGGTCTGCATGAAACTTTGGGGGCCAAACAATCACAATGGACCCAGGATTTGGAACATGAAGTGTAAGATTATTCTCCAGTTTTAATATTTAGTGTTGTTCTGTGGCCACATACACAGAGGCTGGTGGGTTCAAACCCAGTCAGGGCCAGCTTAAACAACAATGACACCTGCAACAAAAAATAGCCAGGTGTTGTGGCAGGCACCTGTAGTCCCAGCTACTAGGGAGGCTGAGGCAAGAGAATCGCTTAAGCCCAAGGGTTTGAGGTTGCTATGAGCTGCAATGCCATAGCACTCTACTGAGGGCAACATAGTAAGATTACCTCAAAAAAAAAAAAAAAAAAAGATTTGGTGTTGTTTTTCCTGTTGGGTTTTGGACTTATTTGTGAGTAATGACCCCTCTTTTCTTGCCTATTTCCCTCCTTTGGAATGAGAATATTTATCATTCTCATTTAATTGTGCCTGTCCCACCATTGTATTTTGGAAGTAGATGACTGATTTTGATTTCATAAATTTATAGCTGCAAGGAATTTGCCTCAAGATTGATTATGCTTTAAATCTCACCCATATCTGATTTACACGAGACTCTGGACTTTGAACTTCTGAGCTAATGCTGGGCCTATTAGGATGAATGAAAGTATTTGCATTGTGTGAGGGATATGAATTTTTGAAAGCCAGGGATGGAATGCTATGATTTTAATGTCCTAAGAAAAACTCATGTGAAATGTAATTGCCATTCTAACAGTGTTGAGAGGTGCAACCTTTAAAAGGTGATATGGTATCTCCTCAGGGACCTTCATTAGCTAAAGCCATCATGAATGGATTAATGCAATTATTAGGGGAGTGGAGTTAGTTATTGTGTGAATAAGACCCTGATAAAAGGGTGAGTTTGCCTCCTGTGATTGCTTCCAATTTCTGCCATGCTGCCATGGAAAGCCTGAAAGATGATGGAGTTTGAGAAGTTAAGCTGAAGCAGTACAGCTGACTTAGTCTGTTCAGCCATCTCCACACACCTCCCATGATTATCTAGTTAGGCTTTCCCCATGATTGTGAGGATGATTACATCAGATTTGAGGAAGTAGTCACACATAGACAATAGATGTTGTGATATTAGTAAAGGTTACTTTGATAGTATGATTTTTTTCTTTAATGATTTTCTTAGATGTTTTGTTAAAGTGAAAACTACCTTTCTGCTGTTTAAACATTTTGCATTGTTAGAATGAAGACTACTTTGATGTTACTTCCTATCAGATAAAGTTAAAACTTTCTAGGTTTGTTTCCTTGTATTCCCATTATAAAACTATTAGAATTGTAACTGAGGCAAAACAGAGTTGAGAGGCTACTTTCACTGTTCTCCAGAATCACTGGCTTACTGATAATAAAGTTTGGTAGACCTAACTTTCAGTCAGAGATAAAGTTTGGTCCTACCTCTGCATCTGGCTGACAGTGAGAGGGCCCTCCAGTAACAATGGGATGACCTTTGCCAAATATCAATGCATGCCTTTGGACTTCTCATTCTCTAGAACCTATGAGCCAAAAAAACTTGGGTTCCTTAAAAATTTCCCCATCTACAGTATTCTGTTATAGCAGCAGAACACAGGCTAAGATAGCAATGAAAATTATAAAATATTTCTTCTTAGACACACTGGTTTCCATTATCACTATTTTGTTAGAAGCTTTGGAAGGCATTTCCTACTATATTACTCATGTTTAGTGAGCCTAGTTTATTGTGGAGCCTTCTGGCTAAAGCATTTAGTCTTCTTTTACATATAGCAGCAGGAGGTGATTGGCAGTGAAAATCCATGAGGGCATTGTGGAAACTCACTGCTACAAGAGCTCAGAAGTAAAATCTCCATTGTTTACAAATATAGCTTTCTGAAGTCTTACTAAGAATTATATCATCCTTAGCATAATCAATCCCAAGTCAATAAACACTGTTTTTGAATAATATGGAATTTGGGTACTGCATCTAAAAAAGATATTTTTTAGAAGAATTTAGAAGGATTTGGATTTAATTACAGAGATAATTATGAAATTTTATTTTAAGTATTGAGGTAATTTAGATAAAGGGAATAATCATAAAATGAGAGTAAGAAGGAGACTGTGTTTCAAATAAATCTGTAGAGCAACTACTGCTGTTATTAATTAGATTAATAATTCAGTGATTGTATGAATTTATGTATTTGGTTGTTTCTACTTTTCATGAATAGGGCTCTAGAATTTGTCTATTCAGGGACTAACATAGTAAGAAGAATTTGGCCTTTGTAATCTCAAATCCTGCACTTGCTGTGGGGTCAGAATAGGTTATTGAAATGCTGCTAACTATACCCCGCAGGATTAGTGTTAGGATTAAATGTGATGCATATATTAAGTTACTGACAGAATGCCCATTAAAAAGAGATGCTCAGTAAATATTAATCCCATCCCTTCCAGCCCCATTAGTCCACTTGTGTTTTTAATGAATCACCCTTTATCCTGGATTGTATTGCAGGAGATACTGTGGATGGATGGCTGCTGGAAACCCATTGCCATAGCCAGCTCTTCTTCAATACCTAAGGATTTAGTACGGAGTTGAGTAATGAGAATTTCGGTAAGAAAAAAAATAGATGAAAATAGCATTTGGACTTTTCTTAAAGGGTCATTTGAATTTCGGATATTCATAGTATGTTGTTACTCTTCAAAGATCTAAGGCTGTCACAGATATCTGGAGCATGTGCATTGTTCATTTTTATTTTGAAAATATATAAAATAGGTAGGACATGGTGGCTCACGCCTATAAGCCTAATACTCTAGGAGGCCAAGGCAGGAAGATCTTTTGAGTTCAAGAGTTCAAGACCAGCCTGAGCAAGAGCAAGACCCCATCTCTACTAAAAATAGAAAAATTAGCCAGACATCATGACAGCCATCTGTAGTCTCAGCTACCATGTTTCCCTCAAAATAAGACACTGTCTTATATTTATTTTTTCTCAAGAAGACACACTAGGGCTTATTTTCAGGGGATGTCTTCCTCTTCACGCCAAAATGCATGGCATGGCTATGCAGATACACTGCATAGCCAATCCCATCACTAAGTCTTATTATCAGGGTAGGGCTTATATTAAAAAATGCATAGAAATCCTGCTAGGGCTTATTTTGGGGGTAGGTCTTATTTTCAGGGAAGCAGTACTTAGGAAGCTGAGGGAAGAGGATCACTTGCGTCCAGGAGTTTGAGGTTACTGTGAGCAAGGCTGATGCCATGGCCTGGGCAACAGAGTGAGCCTCTGCCTTAAAAAAAAAAAAAAAATTATATGCATGTGTGCATATACATATACATGTTTAAGGAAACTATTAACAACCTTACTATACTTTCCATGTTATTGTAAACGTTTAACTTATCCCACTTTATTTTGTTCTTTAAATATTTGTCTAATCAATAAATTATGTAGTCTTTGAGGCCAAAATCTAGATATTATTCATATTTTTAATGTAGACTAAATGAATTACAGACTCTTAGTGATTAAGGTGGTGGTTACACTGCTTTCTAAAACTGTAAAGCCTTTGGCAACACTAAAAGGGTAGGCAGAAGTTTAAAACTCTAGAAAATTCTAAGATAAACTAAAGATAAAGTTCCTTTATTACCAAGAAATATTGTTATACAGTAATAGCAGTCAAGATAGAACAGAATTATCTTCAATTGGTTTCATTTTTAATCAATTTTTCTTCCAATGATATTAATTTGTAATTATTTCTCATATATTTACATTAAAATATTATAAATAGTGCATCTAAATTATTAAAGGATGTTATTCATATGTGCTGTAAAAGTATATTGGCCTTATTAAAAAGCAGAGAAGGAGAAGTCAAAGGTTATGTAATAAAGTGGTGACATTAGCCCATATGTAAATTTTTTTTTTTTTTTCTTTTTCTTTGAGACAGAGCCTCAAGCTGTCCCCCGGGTAGAGTGCCATAGCCTCACAACTTACAGCAACCTCCAACTCCTGGGCTCAACTGAGTTGCCTGCCTCAGCATCCCAAGTAGCTGGGACCACAGCTGCCCGCCACAATGCCTGGCTATTTTTTGGTTGCAGCCATAATTGTTGTTTGGCGGGCCCGGGCTGGATTCGAACCTGCCACCTTAGGTGTATGTGGCTGGCGCCTTAGCCACTTGAGCCACAGGTGCCGAGCCAGCCCATATGTAAATTATTAAATATGAACATTTTAAAATTATTATCATTTTCATACATTTGGGGAAATACTTATTAGTAGAATGTTGTGCCTAAGAGTTGGAAATAAGAGCGAAATCAAAAAAAAGATTAATTCTCCTTACATCATTTTTTGTAAAAAACCTTAATTGTGATGTTATGGTAAATTTACAGCTTTGGACCTAAAATATGATAAAATGTTATTTTAAACTTTTTCAACTAAAAAAACTAACCATTTTGTCTCTGATTATATTTTTCAGAAACCATATTTGAGAAGTACTTCCATCCAGTGCTCCTTGTGTTTACTTCTAAATAGTCATTTTTTAACAGAGGCTGCCATTCGTGTCTTCATTTTTGGGTAATTCATCTTTAGGCATAAATATCATCATGCTAAAGGCCACAGTCATTGTCTTCAAATGTCTCCTTTTTTAAACTGGTTTATGTTCAGTTTGCTTATATTGCTAAGATATTCAGTATTTGGAATATGATAGAAAGCAGATTGTGAAGATTCAGAGGAGGTTTGGTAAACACCTACCTGAACATTTCTAAATCCTGTTAGTATTCTAAATGTGCATTACATCCCCATAAAAGTTGGGCCCCTAAACCTGACATCCTACATGCTTTTCACAGCAGTAAAAAGTTAGCTGTTTAGAATTTGCTTGTTAGTTTTTGTCCATTCCTGACTCTTCTTATCCTTGTATTCTACTCTAGTTCAGTTTAAAACATTCCTTTCTTCATTTAAGCCTTTTGTTTTTCCTTCTAATAAACATTCATATTTTTCCATGCCTATTAACTTTTTTCTTCTCTCTTAGATGCACCTAATACACCCAGTTGGCCCAAAACACCCAATCTATAGTTATATAATCTGACTCCCAGTTCAGTTTTACTCTACTAATGCCTTCATAGCATTGGGAACCATAGATTTGTGCAGGTAAATCTTCATCATAAGACAGATTAGTGTTGCCTATCATTCCTCTGTGCAAGATCCACCAGGGAGTGACTTTTTTCCCCTAAAACTCTAAAAACCATTCTATAATCTCTTGGTCAGTGAAAGTGTCTTTTGTGTGAACATTGAATTTTGAATTTTACCAAAGTGAGTAAGTATATAATCTCAGCCTAGATTGGCCTAAACTCTGTAATGTTTATGAAGAAAGCTGTTTATAGTACTGTAATAGTATAAGCAGCATAGAAAGGGCATATTTACATACTGTAAAGACTATTTGTTGTCAAAATCATGGCATAAAAATGATAATTTTTAGGAATTTTACCTATGTGTTAGACTTAAAATTCTGATGAAACTTCTAAGTAAAGAAAACAGATAATTCACCCCAAAATGTTGATTGGTTCAGCATGGTTTCTATTTCATTGTGAAATAAAACGTAAAACTGTAAAATAAAATGTGTTTTAGGTTATGTTTTAATTATACCCCCAATAAACTTTTCTCTAATTCATGTTGATAATTACTCAAGTTATCCCAAAGCACCATGTACTATATGTTCAATGTTCATGTTTATCTGTTGAGTCTACAGAGGCAAGGGTTATACAGATCTTTTCACTGGTCAGGTTAATAAATTATTGATTATTCTTGTGCTTATGGATTTCATCAAGACCATATTATGCTCATTCAAAATGCTTTACTCTGTGATTCTTCTTTCAGCTGTATCAGTGCAGGTCTTCCTAAAACAGAGGCCAACTGGCACGATGTAATAAGTGACCTGAAAATAATTGAAGAGCTTATTCAAGTGAGTCCCCATTTTTCTGCAAAGTAGTCAGTATAATTGCTATAGCATATGTCTCTTTCTGTGTTTACCCTGTCAGTCTTAATGAAATTTCCCTTGAAATAATATTTTTGGAGAAAATCATGAACCTTGTAAAACCTCAAAAGAAACTTTTTTTTTTTTGGTAGAGAGTCTCACTTTATCACCCTTGATAGAGTGCTCAAAGGAAACTTTTTTATTACTGCATTAAGATTCTAATTAACTTTAAAAATTAATTCATATGAAAGCTATAACCCAATTATAGCCCAAGAATATGGGGAAAAGGGAAAGGGAGGGGAGGAGAAAGGGGAGGATGGGTGGAGGGAAGGTAATTGGTGGGACCACACCTGTGGTGCATCTTACAAGAGTACATGTGAAACTTACTAAATGTAGAATATAAATGTCTTAACACAATAACTAAGATAATGCCATGAAGGCTATGTTAACCAGTTTGATGAAAATATTTCAAATTGTATATAAAACCAGCACATTGTACCACATGACTGCATTAATATAACACAGTAATGATTTAATTTTAAAAAAGAAAGAAAGAAAAATTAAATTATGTGCTTAGAAAAAAATTAAGAAAAATTAAGAAAAAATTAATTTATGTGCTTAAGTGGCCCAGTCTAAAGAACTCTAGTCTACACAGGTTAAAGAGTCCCTTTCTCTATCAAGAGAAATGAGGGCGATTTGTGGCACCTGAAGGGAGAATAGTATAACCCAGGGAAGAGTTATCTTGCCTATGGAGTAGAGACCCAGCTCTCCCTCCTAGAGTTACCAGGTGGTCTGATAGAAATGGCAGTGGAAAGAGAGCAGAACCACCCTCAAAACAATGGCCTAGAGAGGCATACTTTATCCCCAGAATCACAGTTTCGCATCCTTTACCTAGATAAACCAGGGGGCCTGGCCTGGAAAAGTGCTGCCTTCTCCAAGAAGTGACACCAAGGGGATCAGAGGGAGTCCAGTAGCTCCAAATAAACAAAAATGGCACCATAAAAGTTCTGAAAACTACGTTGTTGGAATCAAAGGTCATGAAAATTGGTTAGAACATGCATGCTAAATTCAAACAGGGTAGCTGCATGGTAAAATAGAAAATATAAATAGGACTGGAGTCTCCTAATGTAATAGGAGACCGCTAATATATATTACAATTGTAATATAATACAATATAATGCAAAAATACAATTGAAAATCACTCATCATACCAAGAAGCAGGAAAGTTACAACTTAAAAGAGAAAAATGCAATCAACTAACTCTAAATTGAGATGGATCAGAAGTTGGAATTATCTGATATGGATTGGATTTGAAAGCTGCCATTATAAAAAAAAAACCTCTTCAAAAAGCAATTACAAGTACCCTTGAAGCAAATAAAAAATAGAAAGCCCTAGCAACAATATAGAAGATATAAAAGGAACCAAATGGAAATTACAGAAGTGAAAATTACGATAACTGAAATATAAAACAAACTGAAAAGGCTCATTAGCCAAATGAATATGACAGAAGAAAGACAGTTAACTTGCAGATACAGTGCTAGACAGAAATGGAGACACAGATCTATGAAAAAGAACAGAAAAACCTAGAGATGAAACCAGGCTCATATCTCCACCTGATCTTCAATAAACCAAACAAAAGTCTACACTGGAGAAGAGAATCTCTATTCAACGAATGGTGCTGGGAGAACTGGATAACCACATGTAAAAGACTGAAATAGGACCTGTATCTCTCACTAGTTACAAAAAATGACTCACAATATCTAAAAGATTTAAATCTAAGACACAAAATGGCAAAAAAAAAATCCCAAGTTTTTTCCAAGTGTGGGAAAAACTCTTGATGATAATGGCCTGGGGAAAGATTTTATGAAGAAGATGCCATTGACAATTGCAACAACAACCAAAAAACAAAAATGAGTAAATGGGACTTAACAAAGCTAATAACCTTTTGGACAACTAAAGACACACAATTAAAGCCAACAGACAACCTTCAGAATGGGAAAAGATATTTGCATGGTACAAATCAGACAAAGGGTTGATAACCAGAATCTACAGAAAATTTGTCAGCCAAAAAAGAGCAAAAAACAATCCCAATATCCCTGGGCAAAAACTATGAGCAGAACCTTCTCTGAAGACAGATGAATGGCCAACAAACACATAAAGAAATGCTCATCATCCCTAATCATCAGAGAAATGCAAATGAAAACCACTTTGAGATATTGCTTAACCCCAGTGAGTATAGCCCACATCACAAAGTCTCAGAGCTGCAAATGCTGGTGAGGATGTGGAAAGAGGGGAACACTATTACACTGCTGGTGGGATTGCCAAATAATACAGCCTCTTTGGAAAAAAAGTGTGGAGAATCCTTCAAGAGCTAAAAGTAGACCTGCCACTTGATCCTACAATCCCATTACTAGGTTTCCCCAGAAGATAAAAAAAAAAAAATTAGCGTAAGGACATCTGCACTAGAATATTTATTGCAGCTGAATTCACAATTACAAAGATGTAGAATCGACCCAAGTGTCTGTTAACACACAAATACATCAACAAATTGTGGCATATGTATACCATGGAACACCATTCAGCAATTTAAAAAATGGAGACTTTATATCTTTTATATTAATCTGGATAGAATTGGAGAATATTCTTAGCAAAATACCACAAGAATGAAAAAACAAGTATCCAGTGTACTCAATACTAATATGAAACCAGTAGATGAACAAGTACACACTCACAAAAGAGAAAAACACAATTAAAGTCAAGTGAGGAGGAGGGGGAAGAAGGAAGAGGATTGGTGTGTTCTCACCTAATAGGCACCATTTAAGGGTACATAGCATGCCTCCTGGGAGAGGAGCAAAACTACAACTTGGACTCTACCTAACAAACACAAACAAGGTAATCATCTCTACCCTCATATTAATATACAATTCTAAAAAATACAGTACTAGAGAGAAAACTGCCTAGAAAAAAGCCTCAGGAACTTACACACAGTTACAAAAATCCAGCATTTCTATTATCAGCATCCTAGAAGGAAAGGAAAAAGAGAGTATACCAAATAAAAGACAGGCCGAGTTGATTAAAAAAGCACAACCTATCTCTTTTACCCATAAGAAGCTTACTTCAGACAGGGTGAAATTAAAAAGATAGAAAACGATATATCATACTATAGTGGGTTGAATAGCACACCTCCCCCCAACAAAATTTCACATCCACTTGAAACTTTAGAATGTGACCTTATTTGGAAAGAACATCTTTGCAGATATAATTAGTGAAGTTAAGATAAGATCATACTGAGTGAGGTGGGCCCTAAATCCAAAGACTAGTGTCTTTATTACATAAGGAAAAGACAGAGAAACTCACCAGGAAGAATCCCCTTGGAAGGCAGAGGCAGGGTTGGGAGTGATGCAGATACAAACCCAGGAAGACCAGGGATTGCCAGGACCCCCCAAAAACCTAGGAAAGTCAAGGCAGGATTTTGCCTTAAGGCCTTCAGAATGAGTGTGGCCCTGCCAATACCTTGAGACTGGAGATGTTCAGTCTGCAGAACTGTGAAATAAAAAATTTCTGTTGTTTTAAACTACCTACCTTGTAGTACGTTGCTACAGCAGCTCTAGGAAACTGAGCATAGGCACATGTTAATTGTTAAAAGTCTCTATATTAATATCAGAGTTTCAGCTCTATGAAACTGACACATGTACATGTGTCAATTTGTAAAAGTCCCTATAGTGATAGCAGATAGAGTTCAGAACAAGAGTCAAGAGAGACAATTTATAATGACAAAATGTAAATTCACAAGGAAAACATAATGATCCTAAGTGAATACACACCGAACAACCAAGACTCAAAATTCATGAGGCAAAAAGTAATAGATCCGGAAAGAGAAACAGAAAAATCCTCAATTATACCTTCTCAGTAACTAATACAACTGTTAGACAGAAAATCAGAAAGGATATATGTACAAAAGAAAGCACAATAGCTGTAAGAAAGTCAAAAATAGTGATAATGCTAAATAAATACAAATAAAAATAGCACAAAAAATGATCATTCTAAATATACATAAATAAAATATAAATTAAAATGGTGCTAATCCAAGGAGGCAAGGAAGACTAGAAACTGGATCACTCCTACATTGCTGGTGAGAATGTAAAATAGTGCAGCCACTCTATTAAACTGGTTTGTTCAATTAAACAAAAAGCATGTATTTGCCACATAACTCAACAATTATACTCTTGTACATCTATCCCGGGGAAAGGAAAACTTACATTTATGTGAAAATATGCACATAGATGTTCATAGAGTTTGTTCATAATTGCCAAAAACTAGAAGTAACCCAGATGTGCTTTTCAACAGGTAAATACTTAAACTATGTTATACTATCTCAGGGAGAACTACTGAGCAATTAAAAGGAACAAGCTAGTATTTAGTTCCCAAATATGAGTGAGAAAATGCAAGATTTGTTTTTCTGTGCTGGATTTATTTCACTTAACACAATGTTTTACAGTCCCATCTATGTTGTTGCAAAGGGCAGGATATCATTCTTTCTAGGGCCATCTCATATTCCATTCTATATATGTACACAATTTCTTTATCCGTTCATCTGTTGAGGAACACTTAGGTTGATTCCAAATCTTGACTAGTTTGAACAGTGCTTCAATAAACATGGGAGTGCAGATGCCTCTTCCATATACTGATTTCCTTTACTTTGGATATATACCCAGAAGTAGGATTGCTGGGCCATGCAGACATTCTATTATTAGTTTTGTGAGGAACCTCTGTACAAACTAGGGATGCAACCAGTTGGTTGTATCTATAGGATATTATGCTGGGTAAAAAAAGGCCAATACAGCCTGTCTTCCTGAAGAAATTGTGGTGCATTAATACAACAGAAAAAAAGAAATGAGCTGTCAAACCATAGAAAGAAATGGAGACACCCCTAAAGCATATTGGTAAGGCAAGGAAGCTAATCTGAAAAGGACTCATTCTGTATAATCCCAGTTATATACTGTTTTAGAAAAAGGAATACTATGAAGGCATTAAAAAGAACAAGAGTTGCCAGAGGTTCAGAAGGAGGGAGTGATGACCAGGCAGAGTGCTATCCTGATTTTTTAGACAGAGAAACTACCCTGTATGACAATGTAATGGTGAACACATGTCATTATCCATTTGTCAAAACAGATAAAATAAACAACACCAAAATGGTCCATAATATTCTATAGACGTTAGTTTCCATGCCAATATGGAGTCTTGAATTATAATAAAGGCACCACAATAATGGAAGATATTAACAAGAGGGCAAACATGAGTAAGGGGAGATGGGTATAGGAGAAGTCTTTATAATTTCCACTTATTTTTCTGTAAACCTGCAACTACTTATAAAAGATCTAGTGTTTAAAAAGTTCACTTCCATAGGTGGAATACTATGAGATTCTACTATATAATAATCTTCATGAAATGATAAAATTGTAGGAATGAAGAAAAGAGAAATGGTTGCCAGAGGTGAGAGGATAGGTGGTGATGGAGGGGCGATGTGTGGGTAGGAAAGTTTGCCTATAACAGAACAGCAGGACAGCCCTCATGGTGATGAAACTACTGTATTTTGTATTTTAACTGGTGGTGGTGATGAGAATCTGCACGTGTGATGAAATTGCATAAAACTGCATATGCGCTCATGCATATAAAACTGGTGAAATCTGAATGAGGTAGGTAGTTGTGTCAATGTCAGCTTTCTGGTTGTAATATTACACAATGAACGGGCAAGATATCATCACTGGGGGAAACTTGGTGAAGAGTATACAGGCTCTCTCTGTATTTGCTTTAAAAATTTTGTATGAATCTAAAATTATCTCAAAATAAAAAATTAATTTAAACAGCTCAATTGAATGCTTTCCGTAGGTTATTCTCATTATATCTAAAACTGGGCATAGTTTTTCATGTTATATAATTTTCTTGCCTTTCAGTCTATACATATTGATGCTTCCTTATATACTGAAAGTGATGTGCATGTGAGTATACTTTTTTTTTTTTTATAAATTGCTACTTTGGCAGTCTTCCAAAGTTTAAGAAGTATATTTTCATAACATATCTAAAATATGTATAATTTTTAAATCTTTTTATGTGTTTCTAAAATATAATGTCGATGAATTTTATAAGTGTTTGTTGAAGTTCTAAGTCAGAGAACTACATAAATGCTATTTTTGTTATGCTGCCAAATCAAAATTTAAAAGCATTTCTATCGGTGTCGAACAAAATACATCACACCTTTTTATGATGCAGTTGGATCATGATGCGATTAGATGTAAGAATCAGGTTAACCGATTCCGTTTAAAAGAATCCAACGTATTAGTTATTCCTGGCATTGTAATATATCACCATCTCCAATTATATTTTCTATAAATTGCTTACAGACATCCATGTTCTGCATATTTCATGGCTATCTGTTTGTCAGGATAAGATTCTAATGGTTCTATGCATGAGAAAATAAAAATAATTGATAAAATGTACCAGAATTCGAAAATGATCTTGAACTTGTTTCATTAATATATTGACACCTCTTGAGGCATATAGGATTTCACTCATGAAGTAGTCCTTTCCTTTCGGGTTGTTACTAAAACCAAGGAACAAATCTCTAACTTCAACCTATAGAAAACAAACTCTATGTCCTCCCCCTGTTATTTCTCTATTAGAATTTGTCTGGCATAGATGACTTTCTAACCACTGGGAAGAAGCGATAGCCAAAACCTGGAAAAAAAAAAAATATTCATCAGCTTCTTAGTAGCACTTTTGTGCATAGAACTCATCTCCCACCTCT
The DNA here is from genome assembly GCA_963574575.1 of Galagoides demidoff. Taxonomy (NCBI): domain Eukaryota; kingdom Metazoa; phylum Chordata; class Mammalia; order Primates; family Galagidae; genus Galagoides; species Galagoides demidoff. Next base: position 16,394 of record CAUYQV010030141.1, on the reverse strand, counting down.
CTCCTCAGTGTTTTTCCTGTTTCTCTTTGCATTTTTTAAAAGCCAGAATCAGTCAATTAACCACCAATATTTAGCAACCCAAGATTGTATTTTTGCAAGAAGATAACCTTATAACTCAGGGCTTCTAGAATAAACCAGAGATTAAAATTTAGATTTAAACAGTGACTCAACCACTTTCTACTTTTGTTACCTTAGAAATCACTAAACATTCATACCAACAGTGCACATTATCTGGGTGAAAGGCCCACTTATAACTCTGATTCAATCTGGACAAAAACAAAGTATATGCCAGTGGCATGCAACCCTCAGCCCTCAGGGTGCCTGCAGATTATCTGAAGACTGTTGTGCTTATTTGTGGTGTGGGATATCATGAAAAGTATGCAGAAACCTTTTCTTTTGCTAATCAGCTTTCCTTAGTGATTGCATATTTACCATGTGGCCCAAAACAACTCTTATTCTTCCCATGTGCAGCAGAAAAGAAAAAAGGTTGGACACCCGTGAAACATGTATACCCCTGATATTCTGAAATTTAAAAAAATAATAATAAAATAACTCACTAAATATTTCTGAACCTCAGTTTTATTATGGTTAACATAGTGACAATATTTATCTTTCAATATGTAGCAGCTACTGTGGGGGGTAGAGGGGGTAAGGAATATGGCCAGTGTTGGGCATTTGAGTGTGTTCTTTCATGTACCTGTCCATTCAGTAAGCATTTTTTAAGCACTTGCAGGATGTCAGGCACTAGGCAAGGCATTGGGGACACAAAGTCAAACAAGTCGTGGTCAAATCCCCAGATGTTTATTAAGTATTTACTGTCTTTGAAATTTAAGGGGTTGTTAAAATAACTATTGTGGGGGCTTGGTGTCTGTGGCTCAAGTGCCTAGGGCGCCAGTCACATACACCTAGGGTGGCAGGTTCAAATCCAGCCCCAGCTGGCCAAACAACAATGACAGCTGCAACTAAAAAATAGCCTGGCTTTGCGGTGGGCGCCTGTGGTCCCAGCTACTTGGGAGGCTGAGGCAGGAGACTCGCTTGAGCCCAGGAGTTGGATGTTGCTATGAGCTGTGATGCCACAGCACTCTACCCAGGGGGATAGCTTGAGGCTCTATCTCAAAAAAAAAAAAAAAAAAATTAATTAAATAACTGTTGTGGGAAATGTACTTTTGTGGTAGCTAGGGGACCCCTTTCTGATCTGGCCAGCCTGTGAGTAGTCAGTAGTTTTGCTTTGATTTTTCTTTTCTTTTCTTTCTTTTGTCTAGTAACAAAGTTTTTTATTTTTTTTTCCTGAAAAACGACTTAGTAATCACATAATTGAGCACTTCTTATTCTCACTGATGAAAACCAGAACTCAGATATATTGAATAACTGACCCAAGTTTTCATGTAGTTTGTGTCAAAGCCACTGTGCCATTTTGGGGAGGGAAGCTTCTTTCTCTAAAAAATGGAGAGGACATCAAAGTGTGCACAAAAAGACAACAGTGGGCTGGTGTTTGTTTTGTCTTCTTACCAGCTTAGATTTTTCTGATAAATTTCTTGGAATCACCTCTCCATCTGGGACTTTAGAACTTGCCGGAATAATATGATTCGTAGCTTCCACTATTTAAAATGTCAACAACACAATCTGATTCTAAAAATTCTTACACATGCACAATCTGTGTTGATGTTTTGAGGCTAAGGCCACTATTATCACCCCTCCCACAGTGAAAACGTGCTCGGTGAGAAAAAGTGCCCAACTCTTTCTAGATTTTCCAGTGCCGTGCCCGTCTATACAGGATTGCTGGCCTTCTGAATTGTGTTTTGTTCATTTTAGTTTGATTTGAAAGCCAAATAAAAAAATTATGTTGTGTTCTTTGTAAAATGGCTTAAGAGTATTGTGTATCTTTATAAAATATTTAGATTGACTTTTAAGACATCAAAATTATATCCACATGAAAATGAATGAGAAAATGATGTGTTTTTTTTTTTCAAAATTGTTCTTTGTGACTCTTGTTTTTTAGCCAAATTGCAAAGTAACAGCAATGAAGTGCTTTCTCCTGGAGTTACGAGTTATTTTATATGAGTCCAGAATTGAGCCTCTTAATGACACCTTAGAAAACATTATCTTCTTAGCAAATAGCAGTTTATCTTCTAACGAGGTGAGTTGTCTGATACAGCACTGTATCGGATGTTTTGGGCTTGTCTTGGAGAAATCATTCGTCCTGAAGGGCGCTCAGGAGAGAGAGTTCGGTTCTAGAGGAGTGCCATTCCCTAATAGCATTCAGAGAGGTCTGGCATGCATGCAGTCCTAAACTGTTCATTGATTTATTCAGTAAATGAACATTTACAGAATAATGGCAGGCAGCGTGCTTCAGTGCTAATGTGACAGTTGTGAGCCAAGCTGGTCACTGACCTGAAGGTGTTTACCTCAGGTGTAATGGACAGACATTAACTAATTACATAGTCAAGTGTTCAGCATCAGTACAAGTAACTCACATTTATTCAGTTACTAGAGTGTGCCGGATGCCTTTCTCTGAGCTTTAAATTGATAATTCATTTAATCCTCACACGGAATCTGTGAAATAGTTATCCTTATTTCTGTTTGACAGCTGAAGACATTGGAGTAGGAGAGCTTGAATCACATGCTCCAATTCGCGCAGCTAGCCAAATGGGGAGCCATTGTGTTTACCCGAACAGACTCACTGTGGAGTCTGTCCTCGTACCTTCTGAAAAGATAAATGCTGAAAAAGGATCAGAATTTTAAAATGCTAGTTATTTGAGTACAATCTGGAATGTCGCAGGCAACATGAGAAGTAGAGAGTTTCAGGGAATCAAAGTCTAGGAGCTCCCATGATAGGCTGGAAGACCAGCTGTGCAAAGAGGCTGAAGAGGCTTGTGCTCTTCATGGCAAACCGTATGTGGCCCAAGCAGGGTGGAGAGAAGGCAGTTTTATAAACAAAGAAGATATAATAAAATCAGTTCATGCGATGAATACTTTTTAGGCCTTCAGAAAGCCGCATGAAGAGAAACACCCACAATCCTGGCTTTAAAGAAGGGAGGAAACAGAAACAAACTAATAGATCAGAAAATGAATAATAAATTAGTTATTTATTAAGTCCAATGAGGAAAAATTAGGCAGGTAAAGGGGCCTGGGGCTCTAGTTCAAGAGAAGGTTTTACTAATGAATAGACATTTGACAAAGATGTGAGGGCACGAACCTTAAAGATACTTAGGGAACTATGTTTAGACAAAGGCAAAACCCTAAGCTCACATGACTGGACACCTTGACTTTCTCTAAAAACACCAGTCTGCTCCAGGTCACAGCTTACATGTCACCTCACAGTGATGTCACCTATGCACATTTTCTGTGCTGTCACCACTTTATACCACTGTCCCCTTCTCTGCATGCCCCATGGTCATACTATATATTTTCTGTAATGGGTATTACCTGTTTCTTGTACTAGAATGTCATCTGTAAAGGTGAAGGTGTTTTGTGTTTTCAGTGCTATATCCTAATTTCTGGAAAAATGTCTCCCATATCCTAAATACTTGTCATAGTTATGAAATGGATTTAATGTTACCAATACTCTACAAGATGTTATTTCCATCTTATAGGTGGAAAGAGTGAGACTTGCAACAGATAAATCATGGCAACATCAATGGTGAACGGTTGAGTGTGCATGTTGATAGCCATCATGACATAGTGTGATAGGTGTACAGAAATGAGTGTACAGGATGGCACAGTCAGAAATCCTGGATGGAAAGCTTTCCAGTTGATTATATCAGCTGAGATGAGTCATTTAATATTTCTCTCTCCCTATCTGACATGATCATTGTCAGGGTCAAGTAGGATAGCCTTCCATGAGATATGACAGTGCTTGGCACAGAGTATATGCTTGATAAATATTGGTGAATCTAAATTCCAAATGCTTAATGGATGTAAAACCTAATTTTCAGTTTTGCTGACACAGCCTTCATGGTTCAGATGATCTCTTAAAACATTGATTAATATTTGCCACCTTTGGAATATTCCAGTTATTCAAGACACTGTCCTTAAATTACAGTCATTTTTAATATTCCCCTGAATGGTTAAATTCAACTAACAATGACTTGTTAATTACTGTATGCTAGGCCCTGTGTATACTAGGGAAACGAAAATACAGGGCTTTGCCTTTCCAAAAGGGGGCTTAGAGAAGAGTAGTATAAAAAAGATAAAAGTTCATAATATGTATGCAATCCATGATGTACTGTGAGAGAGGTCTAACCAAGGGGCTCTGAGATTCAGAGAGGGGATGTTGTACTAAGCCCTCGGAGCTCAGGGGTTCAGAAAAGGCTTTCTGAATAACCTCAAGTGTGAGTAGCAACAGTTAAAATGGGAAGAATGCCACAGACAGACAGAAAAGCAAAGATAGAGAGGCATCTGATAGTATGTTGTGTGCTGTAAGGAGAGGCAGGGGCTGCCCCAGTGTTATGAAACCATAACACCCAGATGGTGGGGAACAGTGAAAGAAATAGGTAAGGAGCAGCTCATGGAGGGCCTCTGTGCCCTGCGGGGTAGATTTTATGCGAGAGGTAGATGATAAGAAACTAGTGGGCTTTAAGCAGGAATTCCATGGTCTGGTGGACCTAGCTTATTTTTTTTCAATGCCCTTAATCTATTACATGACAAACTCATATCGAATCTCCCAGTTTTTCCTGATATTATTTTGCTAAGTTTTCATGTGCTAAGACCTTACCAAATGGTTCAAATGATGTGATATTCCCATGAAAGAAGTATCTTACGCCGGCCAATCTAATCCTTTCTTTTCATTTGGCAGAATATAACTGAATCTGGATGCAAAGAATGTGAGGAACTGGAAGAAAAAAATATTAAAGAATTTTTGCAGAGTTTTATACATATTGTACAAATGTTCATCAACCCTTCTTGATTGCGACTGATCCTTTTCAGTGTTTCTGTTATTAACAAACACCTTCCTGCTGCTTAGAGACAACAAAACACTCTGCATTTCAAATGTGCCGCCCAGGCAAGTTTTTCTAACAAGATGATGATCGGGATCTCAGATCAGATGAATTCTTAGAAATGAAGACAGAAAAATGTCATTAAGTAACAATGACTATGAACTCCTTTCAAACTTATTTTGCTCATTTGTTTTTAATTTATTATTTGAAATTGTACATATTTGTTATATAATATAGAATGTTTAATAAATGTGTATACATGTTTTATCATTTGAAGTTGCACTCATATTTCACCTTGCTATAGGAAAAAAGGGAGTGATTGTGTAAGGGATAATAAGGGTACCCAAGATTCTGGTCAACAGCTATGCTGCCATTCCCTGCCAGTGCAGAGCCGTGGGCTACCAGTCCTCACTCATTTCTTCATCAAATGTAACACGCTCAAAAAGAATCGGCTTGCCAGTGAGAAAAATAGGAACCATGTGGGAACCCTGTGCTCTCCTCTGTAATTTAGTCACTGACATATAAAGCACCTCTTATGAAAGAAAGAAATTGCAATATGTGGCGTGTAATGTGCATCCGTAAATCATAGATGGTGTAGAGGCAATAATAAACTTACTTGATAGGTAAAATGATGTATAGAAAACTAATGGTGATGATGTTTATATATCATGCTTTTCTAAGTACAGGTCTTTCATGTTTGCCATATTGGTAGGAGAAAAAAAATTGTTGATTTGTTGGAGCCAGTGTTATCTGACATCAAATAGTCTCAAACTAGTAAGCTTTTTTTTAATGGAACTGTAAGATGAAATGTTCTTGTTTCATTACAAATTTCTTACCCCCAGAATCATTTGTGCCAGTCTTCACTGAATGACTGTGACATAGGAAATGATCTAAAAATTCTGTTTCTCTCCATTCCATACAACATAAACTGGTTCTCTGTTGAAGTAATTTTATCATCTGGTGCCCTGTCTACATTCATGTATCTCAGTCCCTTAGTCAAACTGTGCTTCTGAATATCTTTCAAGATAGTTTTGGAGAAAACTGTATCATATTTGACTTTTAAGGAGCCAGATACTGGCTTTTACCTTGTTTCCTAATCTCAATTCAAACAAATTATATTTGGCACCCACACTTAAAGTTTATGAGATTGTGGTGTGTTGTTTTTTTTTTTTTTAATTTTCATATTAGGTGGAATTTTGTTTTCGTTCTACCTTTTGATTTTGTTTTTCTAGATTTTTATTGATGGAAATTAGGAAAAATGCACCATTTTAACTCTCAGTTTCCAATCCAATCCTTAGACAAAGGTTAGTCCCTCTCCAGTATTTGTTGGGATAGAGAAAGAAAAATTATAATTCTAGTCACGTTACAAATAGTATTTTATAGTGACCAATAGTTCACTGTGGTTATATCAGCACATAAATGGTTTTTAAATTTTGAATATTCCAGAAATTAAATTGAAAATTTTCTCATATTAGTTACATGAACTTGTAATCACTTGGCTGATTTTAGGAAAGTCAAGGTCTTCATCTAGTTTAAAATACTTTGTTAACTGAAAAAAAAAAATCATGTAAAACAATTCAAATTTGTCAGGCTTGTACTCTTAACAAATGCAGTCTGTTGTGTGTGTTTCAAAATCTAGCCTTCTGGAACTGACTTCCTCAATGAATCAGTCCAGCGTCACTTGCCTAGAGAACACTGTAACCATATCTCACCTACTGTTCTCAAAGCTGAAAATACTCACCGTATATACACATAATAAAGCACCAAACTATATACCTAAAAATTCAAACAGTTAAATGTAAGCCTAATCAAAATCAAAAGTCATATTGATGAATTAAGTTCTTGCCTTTTCTTAATTTTAAGAAAGAAAAAGATAAAGGAGAAAATATTATCTCTACTTTCTCCTTAGCCATGGACAGAAAGGGCTAGAAGGCAGAGGTCACATGCAAACAGACCCAATATATAATTTTTTGAGTCCAGAGAATTTTAAAACCCAATTACAAGTCCAATTTTAGATGCTCTTATTTTTGTTATCTTAGAAAAGCAAATCATAGAATTATGTTGTTTTGCTGCTGTTGTTGTAAGACGAGTTGAATGTTTTGATGTTATTGCTCATGGCCATCAAATGCAATAATTCATAGCATACATAGTATAAAGATCAAGTGATATGATTTTTCCCTCTTTTCTCCTCCAACTCAAGACAGAGATACTAGAGAATGCATTTTAGCCCTTCCTCTTTGTTATGCCAGGCTTAGTGTATGCTATTTGCACTCATTACAGTCATAGTTGATATATGCATACCATATATAAATATTTTGCACACAAAAAATTTCATTTCCAGAGAGATTTTTTTCAATGTTGCTCAATGTATCCAATGACTAATTTGTATCTTCATTAAGGAATTTATTATGCAACGTAAACTTTAGCTTTATTTAAAAGTCCTCTAATTGTAATTGTATAATTTATTGATGCAAATCAGAAGAGAATGTATTGAATGATTTCAAAAGATTCATGATTTTGTCCTATATTTTGCTTTTTTCACCATGTATTTCAAAATAACTCTTAGAGATAAGGGGGAAGAAATTGTTAAACAGAAACAAAATTAAAAATTCTGCATTTAGTTTTTATAAACACTGTCAACACTTTCAGAATATTGTCATCAGAGAATCCATTGTCACTCTATACGTTGTTTTTTCTTCAACAGCATCACTGTTTTCTTTCATTAAAGAATGCCCTCCCTCAGTCGTATTGAAACATATTTTTTATATGTAAAATATATACAATAATACATTGTATTAGGCTGGGTGCTGCCATTATAGTTCTGAATAAGAAAGCTATAGCCTCATCTCTCAGGGAGTTTGCATTCCAGCAGAAAAGACTTACTATCAAACTAATTATTGAAGTACTCTTTCAGTTACTATCAATTCTATGAAGAGCACCAAGAGAACACATAAAAGGAAGATCTAACTGATGAAAAGTGTTGAAGAGGGCTTCCTTGAGAAAGTGATATTTGAACTCAGCTAAGAATTATGATTAAGACCTTTCCAGGGGAAAGTGGGAAGAGTCAATTAGAAAAACCTTCAGTGCAGAATGATCATGGCATGTTTATAAAATATAAGAAAAACCAGGATGGCTAAGCCAGGGAAAAGAACTGAAAGAGGAGGCTGGTAAGATAAGTATCACCTAGATGTATAGGTTATAAGGGTTTTGCTCTGTGCCCCTGAAGAAATTGAAGAAAATGGGACTCTGATGTGCATAAAAAATAAAGGATGTGTTGTTTCTATTGTCAAGAAATGTGATAAAGTCAAAACTCTCCTTACTACTAAACTCAAGCTTAGTAAACTAATTTCTAATAACAATATCTTACATGGGTTATATCATGTCAGTCATTTAATGAACTTCTTGCAATTCTTTTTTTTTCTGTGTTACATTTTTTATATACTTCAGTGAAAAACAAACAAAAAAAGATTTAGAAATATCAAAGGAAGTGAGGAACATGACATAATTCATTTCAGAAATGGTCTGAAGCAATTTCATCTGAAGCAATAATTACTTCCAGTATGCAACTCACCAAGAAAAGTTGAAAACAGGAAAATAAGCAAAATTACTGAGCATAACATCTAGGAATTATATGAGTCAAGATTATTTAATTAATTGTATTTCTTGATATAACTAATAAAACAAATCAAGCATTTCATCTTGAATTATGAAATAAAATGAGTATATATGTGAATACAGTACTTTTTTAGCACTTGACCTGGTTAAAACTTTATGATACATTTACACTATGATTTTGGGGAATATAGCTTATTCTTTCTACCTGTTGACAAAAATGTTATCTCTGGATTATTGTGTGATTAAAAAAAGCAATTTGCTCCAAACTTTCTGTTGTTTATGTAAAACAATGCATAAGAGATTTAGATGGGGCCAGCACAAGCCTGTAGTCCCATCTACTCAGGAGAAAGGGTTTTCCTTCTGTTTATCAAAGCTAATTAAAAGAATGGTTCTTGACAAGAGAAAGAAAAAAAAGCCTCTTAGACAGAGCCTCTCATTCTGCTGCCAGGGTTAGAATGTAGCAATACAGAAGTGGGGTAGATAGTTCTCTGCAACCTCAAACTCCTTGGCTCAAGCAATCATCCTTCAACTCTTAATGGGGATCACCTTCAGCAAATAATTACTACTCACTGTCAAAAATAATAAAACTGATTATAATATATATGATTTCAGAGGCTAAAGTCATGAGAATTAACATATGAATTCAGAATTGGGAATTGGAAAAGATAGCAAAATAAGACTGTCCAGAGATGATCTCCTGCAGAAATGTCAATTTGAACACCCATCTATGCATAAAAATACCTTGATAAGAGCTAAGGAAACCAGGTAAGAGATTGTAATACCTGATTTATAGCATAATAATAAGGAAGTACACATTGAAGAGGATAGGAAGAACAGTTTCACATTACCTCATTATCCTTCCCAATCCTACACAGGAACGCATAGATGCATAGCATTCACACCAGAAAAAGAGAAGGAAGTTTGTTTCCATAGTCCCTAACATCAGAGTCAATCCTGCCAAGATTACCCAGTGGTACATTATGGTGAAATTATTAAACATCAAAGAGAAAAAAAAAGATCCTGAAAGCAACAAGAGAAAAGAAACAAATAACATATAAAGGAGTTCCAATACACTTAGCTTCAGGCTTTTCAGCAGAAAACTCACAGGCCCAAGGGAACTAGGGGGATATACTCAAGTGCTAAAGGAAAAATATTGTCATCATAGGATACTGTATCCAGCAAAGTTGTCCTGAAATAAAGAGATGAAGACTTTCTCAGACAAACAAAAGCTGAGGAAACTCATCACCACCAGATCTTTCTAATAAAAAAATACTAAAGTGAGTTCTTCATGGTGAAAGAAAAAGATGCTAACAAGTAACACAAAAATATCTGAAAATATAAAACTTATTGGTAAAATGAAGCACACAGTGAAATTTAGAGCACACTGATTTTACAATGGTACTAGTAAAAATAATAACTATAATAACTGTTAAGTTCTGTGAAAAATATGAATATTGTGACATCAAAAATTCAGTTATTGGGGGAGTAAAGCTATAGAGGTTTTTGGGGCTGTATGATAAAACAAGTTGTTTTCAGCATAAAATACCCTGTTGTAACTCTAAAATGCTTTCTGTCAGCACTATGGTAAACACAAAGCAAAAACTTATAATTAATACACTAAAAATGAAAATTAAGGAATCAAAACATAATACTAAAAAAAAAATCTCTAAATCATAAAGACGGTAAGAGGAGAAAAAGAAAGAAAGGAGTTACAAAAACCACAAAATAAGTAATGAAATAGCAGGAGTAGGTTCTAATCTATTAGTAGTTTTCCTAAATGTAAATGGAATAAATTCTCCAATCAAAAGACATGGAGTGGCTGATGGATTTTTTAAAAAAGAGAGAGAGATGTCTAGGGGCAGTGCAGGATGGCAAACTAGAAGAAGGTCTTTTGCAGCTGGATTCACAACAGATTTCCATTACACCTTCAAAGAAGAGTTTATACCTGTGCTTCAGAAAATATTCCAAAACATTGAGAAGGAAGGAACCTTCCCCAACACATTCTATGAAAGAAACATCACCCTGATTCCAAAACCAGGAAAGGACCCAACTAAGAAGAACTACGGACCAATTTCACTAATGAATATCAAAGCAAAACTACTCACCAAAATCTTAGCTAATAGATTGCAGCTACACATTTAAAACATTATACATCACAATGAAGTAGGCTTCATCCCAAGGATGCAAGGATAGTTTAACAAATACAAATCCATTAATGTAGTTCATCATATCAATAGAAACAAAGACAAAACAAGGTGATCCTCTCAATAGATGCAGAAAATGCATTGACAAAATTCAGTATCCTTTTCTAATAAGAACACTTAGGAAAATAGGCATAAGTGGTACAATTTCATAAGCTAATTGAACCCACCTCTAACATCATACTGAATGGAGCGAAACTGGAAGATTTTCCACTTAGAACTGGAACCAGTCAAGGTTATACTCTATTATCACTACTATTCAACATGGAGCTGGAAGTTCTAACCAACACAGTCAGGCAACAGAGGCTATAACGGATATCCAAATGGATGCAAGGAGATCAAACTCTCACTCTTTGCCGATGATATGATCTTATACTTAGAGAACCCCAGAGACTCATCCACAAAACTCCTGGAAGTAATCAAGAAATACAGTAACATCTCAGGGTATAAAAGTAATGTCCACAAATTATTAGATTTTGCATGTGCCAATCATAGCCAAGTTGAGAAGCTAATCAAGGACCCAATTCCCTTCATAGTAGGTTCGAAGAAAATGAAATACCCAGGAATATACCTAACAAAAGATGTGAAGTACCTCTACAAAGAGAATTATTAAACTCTAAGAAAAGAAAGAGCAGAAGACATTAACAAATGGAAGAGCACACCATGCTCATGGCTGGGAAGAATCAACATTGTTAAAATGTCTATTCTACTCAAAGCAATCTACAAAATCAATGCAATCCCCACAATGGTCTTATATAAAATTAAAATTACCCATGAAAGTGCCAACATCATACTTGGAAGAATTAAAAAAAATAGTTCTTTGTTTTGTATACAACCTGAAAAAAGCCTATATAGCCAAGGCAATTTTTAATAACAAAAGGCATCACTCTACCAGACTTTAGGTTATATTACAACCCTACTGTGATGAAAATAGCATGGTATTGGCACAAAAATAGAGACATGGACATATGAAAGTGAAAGGAAAATCTACAGATGAAACCAGTACCAAACAAAACCATACACTGGGGAAAAGAATCCCTATTATATAAATGGTGCTGGGAGAACTGGATAACCACATGTAAAAGATTAAAACTAGACTCATACACTTTACCACTTACAAAAATTGACTCAAGATGGATAAAAGACATAAATCTAAGACATGAAATGATTAAAAATCCTAGAAGAAAGTATTGGAAAAACTCCTGAGGATGTTGGCTTATAGAAAGATTTCATAATAAAGGGCATATATGACTAAACCACATTTAATATTACAGTGAGTTGAAAGCTTTTCCTTTAATATCAGAAAATAGGAAAGGATTCCCAACTCACCATTTTTATTCAACATAGTATTAGAAATGCAAGCCAGACAATTAAGCAAGAGAAAGAAAATAAAAGGCATCTAAATTAAAAAGGAAGAAGCTAAATTGTCCAAGTTTGTAGATAACATGGTCTTATACCTAGAAAACCCTAAGGACACCACCTAAAAAACAGTTGGAGGATATAAAAATCACTAATCACAAATCAAATCACTGTTTTTAGACACCAACAGCTAACTATCTGAAAAAGAAATTAAGAAAAAAATCCCATTTACAATAGCTAAACAATAAAAGTAAAATGCTCAGGGACAAACTTTATTAAATTTTATCAAATCCCTACACCAAAAATTATAAAACATTGATGAAAGAAATTTAACATGACAAAAATAAGATATCCCAGGTTCAATGCAAGTTCTATCAAAATATCAAAGGCGATTTTTACAAACATAAGAAAAAAATCCTAAAATTCACATGGAATCATAAAAGACCATGAATAGCCAAAGCAATCATGAGCAAAAAGAACAAATCTGGAGTCATCATGCCATCTGACTTCAAAATATACTACAAAAATATAATTTTAAAAAGCCTATAGGAAGGCAGGGGCAAGATGGTTGTCTAGAGATATCAATAACCCAGGAAACCTGGAGACATATGGAAAGCCTAAACTCCTGAACTGCTGGAGAGATTTTCTACTTTATGAGCTCAAAAGCTGCTGCTACCGGAAAACTGGGAGTTTGGGGGGTTTTTGTTTTTGTTTTTAATTCATGTTAATATGAAGGTACAGATAAGGTTAATACGAAGGTCACATTGTTTGTGTTTCCAATGTAAATTTCAAGTTGTAGTTAAGGAAAGTTAAGTAAGGGTGCTGTACACCCTCATAATGTGTCCATCAGGTGAGATCCTACCTTGATAGCAAAGCAGTGAGTTGTCAGCCTCCTCAGGGTTGCTCCCTGTCACATAGCACCATACTGTATTCCCACCCATTGTGTGCCTTTGTCCTCCCTCGGGAGCTTCAGACCATCAGTTTTATTCTTCCTTGTTCTCCCACAAACATTTCCTAACTCTGGCCACAGGGGACAATGGGTCTTGGGAAACCTGTGAGATCCCAGAACTTGGACATTCTGGGTTGGCATCTTCCAAGGAGAGGAACAAAGAGAGTTAGAGTGACTAACTCTCTTCCATTCAGACTCTTTTCTTCTCTACTCCTCCACTGCTGTAGAGTATTATAGGTGCTCCAAGGGACAATTGAGTCAGGGATCTCAGGAGTGGCTGCTTTCCCTCTGTTGGCGTGTTCACTACACTGATGCTTCCACAGAGAGTGGGGCTCACACCTTACTCTGAACTCCCTGCTTGCTTGCCTGCCTCAGTGTTGCTCAGCTGGATACTACAGGAGAGCAGGACATACCCTGAAACAGAGGTACACCAAACCTGCTTGAGCACACCATGAGCAACTTGGGACCAGCACACTTCTCTCTGACATGAAGGTATTGGACTTGGAAAAACAGGTCCACAGACTGGATCCCACATCCACAAGATTTAGTCGTGTTGCTTGGGGGCATGGAGGGGGATCAGTGAACTAATCTTGGGAAGAAAGGGATACCCCATGGGCAGAATTGAAAAGAGAGTATAGTATAGGTCAGAGGCACAGCACACTCATGGAGCACCTCCTCCCCCCACAGGAAATCTATGCTTAAAGTCTGGGGCAGGATCCTCCCCCTCTACAGGAAAGCTATGCTTAAAACCTGCACTGTTGCTGGTGAGCTCAGCTAGTTTGGGTTGCTGCTTATGGCCAGATGCTAGAAGGTGATCCACAGGGTAGGGGAGGAGAGAGAAGAGTTAAATCCACCCTTGACATTTAGTCAGTGAAACCCAGATGTCCCCTCCCCCACAAAAAGACTTTCCAGCTTTGTGGGGCCACTTCACCTACTTTCTGGTGGCTTTCCCCAGTGACCTAAGAGCTGACCCTAGAGCCCTCCTGAGACAGCTCTTGTGACCTGCTTTTGGGAAGCCTGAAAACAAATTCATCTGGCCCAGCCTGGTTCGTCCACCCATCTCTGCTCTGGTGGAGAATAAAGAGTTCCCTGGGAACTCCAGGATCCCACCTGCCATCTAAGGCATCTGAATACTAAGCAACTAACAGAAGCCACAGTTTCCAAACAAATGCTACTGCAGCTGGATGGCAGAGCAGAGGGAAAGAAGGCTCTTCTTTTTTACAAGAGCCACCTACTAGAAGAGAGGAAAAGATTAGATAGTTCATTTCTGCATTTCTAGATTCTATCATATACACTGCAGGTGCCCTCAAACTAGGCCCACAGGCCACATGTGGCCCACTCGGGACATTTGTTGGGCCCGCCAGGTGTTTTTGCTACCACTGCCTATTCTGCTTAGCAGCTGACTCATCCCGGGGCCCACAGTCTGGCCCTCCAATGGTCTGAGGGACAGTGAACTGGCCCCCTGTTTAAAAAGTTTGAGGACCCCTGATTTACAGCATGGTTGACTATTACCCGCAAGCACCACCTACTGTTACAGAGATTAAACTGGTTAACCCAATATAATTCACACTGTCAAGAAGACTACTAGGCTTAAGAATAACAAAATACTTCAAAGACCTCCATCTTCCTTTGTCAAAAAGGGACAGAGAATCTGTCCACACTACAGTCTACAAATAACTAGCCACTGAGAGAACCACCACCCTAACCTAAGGATATCTATAACCAAGCTACACCTAAATCTCCATCAAGGTACGCATAAGCAAAGCCAAAGGTCCTTACCCCACATATGCTACCAACACATCCTTAAATGTGGAGAGGGAAAAGTTACATATAAACCAAAGAAAATTCAAAACTAAGAAGCAACAGTGGTCCAGATGAGAAGGAATCTGTGCAAGAACTCTGGAAGTATGAAAAATCAGAGTGAAAGAACAATTCTAAAGGAGCACACCAGCTTTTTAGCAATGAATCCTAACCAAAATGAAAATACTGAAACAACAGATAAAGAATTCCAAATATGGATTATAAGAATCTCAATGAAATCCAAGAGAAAACGGAAAGCCAACTAAAGAAATCAGAAGACCAATTCAGGAAACAAATAACAAATTTACTAAAGCAACAGATATATTTTTATTTTAATTATTTATTTTATTTAGTTATTTTTTTGAGGCAAGTTCTTACTCTCTTGCCCTCAGTAGAGGGCCATGGAATCTTAATTCACAGCAACTTCAAATTCTTGGGCTCAAGTGATCCTCTTACCTCACTCAGCCTTCCAAGTAGCTAGGACAACAGGTGCCCTCCTCAATGCCCACCTACATTTTTAGAGACAGGGTCTCACTCTTGCTCAGGCTGGTCTCAAACTCATGAGCTCAAGCAATCCACCTACTTTGGTGTCCCAGAGTGCAGGGATTACAGGTGTCAGCCACCACACCCAGCCCAACAACTATATTTATTTATTTTTTAAAATCATAGCTGTGTACATTAATGCAGTTATGGAGTACAGTGTGCTGGTTTTATTTACAATTTGAAATATTTTCATCAAATTGGTTAACATAGCCTTCATGGCATTTTCTTAGTTACTGTGTTAAGACATTTATAGTCTACATTTAGAAAGATTCACATGTACCCTTGTAAGATGAACCATAGGTGTGATCCCACCAATCATCCTCCCTCTACCCATGCCACCCCCTCCCCTCTCTCCCCTTTCCCCATATTCTTAGTTTCATAGTAGGGCTGAGTACATGGGATACTTTTTCTTCCATTCTTGAGATACTTTGCTAAGAAGAATATGTTCCAACTCCATGCATGTAAACATGAAAGAAATAAAGTCTCCTTCTTTCTTTAAGGCTGTATAATATTCCATGGTGTACATATAACACAATTTATTGATCCGTTTGTGGGTTGATGGGCACTTGGGCTTCTTCCATGATTTAGCAATTATGAATTGGGCTACAATAAACATTCTGGTACAAATATCTTTGTTGTAATGTGATGTTTGGTCTTCTGGATATATACCTAGTAGAGGAAATGTAGGATCAACTGGTAGGTCTATTTTTAGATCTCTAAGTGTTCTCCAAACATCTTTCCAAAAGGAATGTATTAGTTTGCATTCCCACCAGCAGTACAGAAGTGTTCCCTTTTCTCCACATCCACACCAGCATCTCTAGTTTGGGGATTGTGTGATGTAGACTAATGTTACTGGAGTTAGATGATATCTCAAAGTAGTTTTGATTTGTGTTTCTCTGATAAGGACAGATGATAACCATTTTTTCACATGTCTGTGAGCCATGTGCCTGTCTTCTTCAGAGAAGTTTCTCTTCAAGTCCCTTGCCCACC
>CAUYQV010030136.1:0-16615 GCA_963574575.1 Galagoides demidoff | reverse complement strand
TTCTACTCTTAGAAAGATTCACTTGTACCCTTGTAAGATAAACCATAGAAGTGATCCCTACAATCACCCTCCATCCATACCCATCCACCCCCTCCTCCCCTCTCCCCCCCCATATTCTTAAGCTATAATTAGGTCGTAGCTGTCATATGAGAGCTATAAATTAGTTTCTTAATAGGGCTGGGTACATTGGATACTTTTTCTTCCATTCTTGTGATACTTTGCTAAGAAGAACATTTTCCAGCTCCATCCATGTAAACATGAAGGGCGTAAAGTCTCCATCTTTCTTTAGGGCTGCATAGTATTCCATGGTGTACATATACCACAGTTCATTGATCCATTCATGGATCGGTGGGCAGAAAATTACTTTTTCACAGCTCTGGAGGCTAAGTCCAAGATGGAAGAGTTGACATCTGATGAGAACCTTCTTGCTTTATCATCCATGGCAGAAAAACAAAAAGGCAAAAGAGGGTAAGAAAGAGAGAAAAGGGGGCTATGTAATTCAATTACAAGAAATCCATTCTTGCTATAGCAAACTCACATTACCGGCATTAAATTATTCACAAGGACAGAACCTTAATCATCTCTGTTAGGCCCCACCTCCCAACACTGTTGCATGGGGAATAAGTTTCCAATACATGCTTTTGGGGAGATACTTTCAAACCATGGGAACTAGCCCCCCCGCCAGTTCTGACTCTTGTATTAGATAGAGCAGTGAGGTTTTCATGGATATTTCTTATAATGTGCCCCAAAGAAGACCTGATGCTTTTTGAAGGATGGCTGTGTGAGAGGAGGCAGGGGAAGTGAGGTTAGGGACAGACTGCAAGGGCATTAGAAGCATTGGGAAGGGATTGACATGAGCAGCCTTTTGTTTCCAAAGGATCTCTTTGGAGGCTGAGTATAGCATGAATTAGAACTGGTGACTTTGAGTCCTGTAGACTAGGATTTTACAATTAAGCTTATTACAATAAGCTAGGATGGGATCCTAGGAAGCAACTGTGGAGAAAGGGCATGGTGAAGTGAGACAGAGGAACAAAGAAACCAGCAGATGATGCACCAACAAGCAGGTTGCTATCGTAGGTAACTGGGACTCAATCCCAATTGTGAATTCTTGAGATCCCATTAAATAAACTTAAATTTGTCTTCTTGAGCTGCAAGGGAGCTGGAAAGTTTGCTACTGACTCTCTTATTGATAGAGGGCTTCCCTGGGGCTACCACCCCAATACCTCAGAGCATGCTCCTGTGGCCAGTGAAGACCCTCAGGCAGAAGACCACAGGTGCACACAGGAGGAAGCCTTGGGTGTGAATGGACAAAGGGCACTGATGGAAAAAATGCCCCTGTTTGGGTCATTTTTTGTCTCTGGGTACCAAAGCAATATAGTTGCCCCCCTCTCAACTTTAATAATCCTCAGGAAACTCTTTTGCCAATCTCTGCTTCCTGCTTCTCTCTCCAGAAAAATTCCCTTGGCCAGGTCAAGGGACAAATCCCCCCTCCCCAGTTTCCTTTGGAAACTCTTTCCTTCCCTTTTAACTTTTTTTTTTTCTCATAAGAATTAACACAGATCAATTCCATCCAGGCTTCCTCTCCAACCGATAATGCTAAGGCAAATATGTTTTCATTAAAGTTGGGATACCAGTTATGATATAGTCTTACTGACATAAAGATTGATGTTAAATGTAGATATTAAACCCAAATATCCATGTGTTTACTTAAAAAGCAAAATCATTGACTACTTTCAAGTGGTAAAATTATTCAAAAATACAGTAATTAAAATATACTAATATGAAACAAGTAGATGACAACTACATGCCCATGAGAAAGAAAAATACAATTAAATTCAAGTTGGGTGGAGGAAAGTGGAGAGGGAACGAGTGAGGGGCTTGGTAAGCTGTTACCTAATGGGCACAATGTAAAGGTATATGGCACATCCCTGGGTGAAGGGCTCAACTACAACTTGGACTTTACCTAACAAATGCAAACAATGTAACCTAATTGTTTTGTACCCTCCTATTACTCTGAAATAAAAATAAATATCCACTGAATATCTAAAAAAAATTTATAATAGATTACCAGATTATGATATAATTCCTGTATATAAAAACAACGTGAAAAAAGCATTTCTATTATTTTTGAAAAGCTGTTTGAAATTAACTTCTATGGTTTTTAATAAACAATTTACTTTCTCCCTATAAACAGAAAAAGGGGATATGTCCATGCGTAAAGTAAATTTTGAAAGATGGGTGCTATCAATCCATGTATCAGGATAACACATATCCCCTCTGGAAACACACCAGGAAATCTACAACAGAGACACTACCATTTGCTTATTGTATCAAAACAAGTTCATTTTAGAATTTAAGGATTTGTGATGAATACAGTAAAAGTATTATCTGAAATACTGTGATTGAGTCCTAGAAAGCTTAGAGTGTCGTAGGAAGAGGCTACCTTTTTAGCCAGCGCAGGCTGCCATAATGAAATCCCATAGACCAAGCAGCTTCAAGATTAGAGATGCATTTTCTCACAGTTTTGGAGACCGGGAGTCTGAAGTCAGGAACACGGGCAGGTTCTAGTGAAGCTTCTTTTCCTCTTTGACAGATGGCTCCTTTCTTGCTGGGTCCTCACAGGGCAGAGAGACACAGAGAGAGGGAGGGGCTGCAAGAGGAGGGAGGGGGAGAAGGAGCAAGAGGGGAGGGAAAGGGGTGAGAGCAAAGGAGAGAGGAGAAGGGGGAGGAGAGAGCAAGCTTCTCATTAAGGGCACCAATCCCATCATGAGGCTCCACTGCTGTCAGGACTTCTTGTAAACCTAATTATTTCCCTAAAATGACCCATCTCTAAATATAATCACATCCAGAGTCAGGGATTCAACATATGAATTTGGAGTGGTTGAGGGAGATTCACTTTGGTCCATTGCAATGGATCTTGAACAGTTTCATTCAGAAGTGAGTCTATCAAGGAATTAGTAAAACAATCTGGATGAAAGAATTTATGCAAAAAACAGACACATTTTTCTAATCCCAGTGTTGGAGAACATCACTTATCAGTGCCTTGGTTTTCTGAATGGCAAAATGAGACACTTCAAGCAGAAGAAATTTTAAGTTTCTGGCTGTCATACACAAGATGTATTTACTGTTCTGGAATTATCTTCTACATTTTTTGTAGTCCATGTTTTTTGTTTTTCCCTTTTAGCACCCATTTGGCATTGTGCTACTCAGTGAACTACAGCCACTAGGACTGAGTCTGGATGTGCTCTCGATCTGATGTTAAGACTGCTTAGTGCAATCAAGGGTTGTATGGATATTAGATCAACAACAAGCTCCTGGGACCCAGCCAATCCAGTATCCTTGACATATGTTGTCCAGCATTCTGAAGAAATTCCTCAATTTTATTGTAATATGAACAAACAAACAAACACACACACAACAGCAACAGTTCAACTGTTCTCTTAACAGCCCACCACATTTGCTTGTTTTAGCTGATAATGTGGGGCTTATTTCCATGTTTTAAATTGTTTGCTGTACTACTGCTTCTTAAACCTTCAGTTTTATGCTTTATCAATTGCTTTAACATCATGGAAGAGAAAAACAGTATCTCCCCATACCGTAAGCAGATATCTTTCTTGTTAACCTATTTTTCTAATGGTCCTATTGTCATTTTGGTTAGATCAATGGGTAATGTGATGGTGTATATTGCTGTGACTATTACCAGTTAAACTGTATTATCAACCGTGATGACTTTTCCTTTTCTACCTCACGTTTTGTTTTCTTGCAGATCTTCCGGCCGTGTTTCTTGGGACCTTGCTACACAGACTTTTCCCTCCCCTTGCAACATCTGTCTCCTTACTTTCCACTTGTTTTACGTATTCTTGTTTCCCTCCTTTTTGACACAAAATGTAGTATATTGTTAAAGTGTACTAAATTCTTGGAATTGGAGTCTGTTTATTTGTGGATAAGCATTCCTTCATGCCACACATATTTACTGAGTGCCCTCTATGAGGTAGGAAATCCTGGAACAACAACAAAAAGAGGCATCTTGCTTTGTGCAGGGACTTAGCTTCAAACCGATCAAGACAATGACCTCTCCATGCAACACTTTTTGTTATGCTTTTGCTTTTAAACCAGAAAGTAATTTAAAATCACTGAATGTGAAGATAGAGGCTTATCTGTTTTGAGCTCATAAATATGTAGCTAAAATGCTTACCCAGCTGAGATTTACATCACCTCCTGCAAGTCACCAGGTTTATGTTTAATGAGTCGTTTTCTTCAAGTCACTTAGCAGAACTGGAGGGACCTAAATTACTGTCAAGCAAAGTCACCCAAGGCTTTGTGGGGCAACTAAATATAAAAATAATCAGTTTCAATCCCAAATCCTCTTAGTAAATTAATTCACTATCCTATGTCATAAAATGCTCTGTCTTTAAATTTATTTGAAAATAAAGGTAAGGAGATGTACTTCTGCTTGCCGAAACCTAGTTTTAGTTTTTCTCACTCGACACGCCCTGCTTAGCTAACCCTTTTCCTATCCTGTGGTCATTTTCTAGAAACACGCTGTAGGTCTTACCTACTGTCCATCACCTTTATCTCTGTGGCTTGCTGTCTGTCACTTACCAAATTCTCTGCCTGCCTGTGGGTGATCAATAGCATAACTGGCTAGTTCAGGAAGACCTGAATCCTTGATTCAAGGCAAGTGACAAACAGCATGACAGCCGTATTTTACTTCCACTTCTAAAAGATGGCAGGTTCTCATTATAACTATTGATTCTGTAAACATGTCACTGATGGTAAATACCTTTCTGGCAAAATCTGACCAGCGACACTCAGTGAAATGACAAGCCTGTCGTTACCTTTGGAACAACTGGGAGTGGTAGAACCAAAATTTATCATTTATAAAAATGGCATGTTCATGTTTTAAGGATCATTTATGTAAGAGATCGCTCAATGTGTACATTTCAATCTTCAAGAGTTAGGCCTGCTTAAAGAAATTGCTAAAATAATTAAGTGAATTCTAATACTAGAAAAGAGGCATAAATACTTATTCTCAGAATTAAAAACCTTTTCATGGGTCCAAAATCAACAACAATAGTGAAAAAAATTCATCCTAATTGTTCAAAGAAACTCTACAAGGAAAATGATAATACTTATGTATACTTATTTATATTTTAGTGAGGAACGTCTCATGAAACTTGATACTTCCTGTTATTTAAGAATAATATATGGAGTTGACTGTTCCTTTCCTTGTTTTATTATAATAAAAATTATATAATGTCATCAAATCTGAATATCTGGAATTTATGTTTATCACTCCTTTCTAATAACTGAAATGTAAATATTATAGAATCCACTGCAGGTTCCTGCATGAATGCTTCAAAATCATCTCACAGAATTGTTCCAGCCTTCTCATCCCTTGTAGGTCACTTCATTGATGGCTTCAGAGCATCTAGATTTTAAAAACTCCCCAGCTGATTCAATGTGTAGCCAGAGTTGAAGCCAGGTTTAGCTCCCTGGCCTCAACCTCAGGCCTGTGAAAACCAGAATCTTTGGGAATGGGCCTTGAAATCTTTGTTTATAAGAAGGTGCCTGTATAATACTCAGGATTGCTTAAGTAGAATGAACCTCCGGATGTCGTGATGATTCCTGATTCTCCTTCCTTTTATATAGCAGAAACCCCTAAAGCCCAAATGTAGCCAGAAGCTTTAGCTTTACTTTGGTCTGTAGAGTCAGGCTGGTTATCAAAGTTTGTTTGTTCACTTATTTTATTTTTTGATCCCTCCCCACTTGCTAAGTCTTTGAGATCCCATACAAGTTAATTTCTTAATTTTTCAGTTTAATATGAATTCTAAAATATGAATTCTTTAAGAAAAAACCAATTTCTAGAAGTTTGTTAGCATTTAGCAAAATAGGTAGTTCCGGAAACTATTAGTTAGAACGGATGTTGGTACAGTCTTGGGAAGATGGCCCTTTCCTCTCGGGAAGCTTAGAAAGGGCATGCTGGGCTTCCGTGGCAGGGTCCACCACACCCCTGCCCTCAGCCGGGCTCTCTCCCTTCCCCATTACCATGTTGTAGATTCTAGGAACCATCAATCTCTAGGTTTACTTCTATCCACAGCTCCAATCAGTATGAACCCAGACAGAACATCTCCACCAGTGGGTGTTAGTCTTGTTACCTGTCTCATGTTCTAGTTTTCTAATAGAAAATTCTATCATTGTTTTTCCCAAAACACTGTGATATGTACCAAGGCAGGAAAAATGCAAAGAGATGAAAATAATACCAGCCTGAAATGAAAAAACAGACACCTATAGAATTTTTTACTTTGAATTTTTGTAACACATATTTTTGTCATTTGGTCAATTGTCCAGTTCTCAAAAAAGTTTTGATGTTTGCTTAATTTTAATACTTCAGGATATGCTAAGTTTCAAATCTTAGCTTTACATTATAAAAAGCTGCCCAATAACCTAGGAAATTAGCATACTATTAATAACGTGTTCTTAGGGAGTAGAAGTTGGCAAGAATACTAAAAATTCTATCTTTTTCTTTTGTGTGGTTTTGCCATTATTGTTTTTCCTTTACAAACTCACTATCCCTTAGAAACCAGATCCACTATTTCCATACTCTGGGTATAACTAAACCTTATTCATTTTAGACATTCCTTCAGGTAACAACTGCTAACATGGACAAGAAATCTCTGCTCTCACACCATCAATTAGCTTTTCTCGGGCTGGGCTCTTTTACCATCCCCACCTTGTACCCACATTCTCTTGTTGTAGCTGTAACAGATGACCTCAGACTAAATGGCTTAAAACAACACAGATTGACTCTCTTGTAATTCTGTAGGTTAGAGGTCTAACAGGCTTCACTGGGATGAAGCAGAATATTGGGAGGGCTGTGCTCCTTCGTGCAGGTCTAGGGGAGATCGATTTCCTTGTCCTTTGTGGCTTTTCAGGCCACCCACATTCCACTGTTCTCCATCCACCACCAGTGAGTTCAGCTCTTTTCATATCACATCTCTCTGGCCTTTTCTCCTGCCTCCACTTCCACATTCAAGGATGCTTGTGATTATATTGGGCCCATCTGGGCAATCTGGAATAATTTTTCTATTTTAAGGTCAGCTGATTAGCAACCTTAATTAGTTCCCTTTTGCCATGTAAGGTGACAGAGTTTGCTGGTTCCAAGAGTTAGGCTGTAGATCTCTTTAGGGGTCCATTATTCTGCTTACAGATACAGTTAAAAAAATACATCAAACTTACTTAAAACTACAGATGAAGTACACACTGGACAATTGATATTTAAGAATTAGGTTCTTGAAGAAATTTTGAGAAGTCAGATTCTACAAGGAGCGATAGGCAATTATAGCAGAGCCAAGAGTGGGCTCCTCTCTGGTTAGAGGAGTCTGGTTTCCACGGCGACCAGGAAAGCATTATCTGTGGTTTTGCAGCTTGCCTGGTAGGGCACCTACCCCGATGCCAGCATCAACAAACAAGGGACAAAACACAGAGTTCTCCTGGCAAACACGCTAAAAACGCCACAGACTGAGGAGTTTGCTGCATTAATCCATTTCCTCCAGCTTGATTTGCTTCCCACGGCGTGCTAGGCAACATGCAGAAGGGAATTGAAAGATGTCCTTCACGCTGGGCAGTGTCCCTGACTGCTGAGCTGACTGCAAGGAGAAATGTATGGCAGCTGGAGAACACCTCGAGTTCACCTGAGGGTATCAAACTCTTTCGTGCTGTGGAAGAACGTCAATCTGAGGGTGGATATTTGCTTTAGGTGGAAGCCAGCTTTCTGGACTCTCAATTTTCATCTTGGTATACTTATAATTAATAGCATGGCCTTGGGAACCAGACAGTCCAGATGTAAAGCCCGACTCTGTCCCTCAAGAGATTGGTAACCATGGTACTTGATCTTTTTATTCCTTACTTTCCACATCCCTAAAATAAAGACAATTATTATTATCTTATATGATTATAGCAAAAAGCAAGATAATGTATTAAATGCTAGTGCAGTGTTTAGCAGTCTGTAGACGCTCAATGGAGGGTGGCAACATTTACTTTCTTTCCCTTTCAATCTGTTAGACTTTATTGTCTTAAATTCCAGATGAAATATTAACAGGAATATGAAAGATCTTACCTCTTACCCACAGCACAATGCCATTGAGTTTTGATTCCATTGATAATACTATTTGTTGAAATATCTTATTTTATAGCATCTTAATTGGACAAAATATTAAATCAATTAAGTGAAAATGAAAATTTTAGTTAAAAGGGCTCTTTAGCAACACAGAGATGAAAATTCTCACTATTCTGCAAATTATAATGATCTGAGAGTATAGATTATTTCTGCCTGTTTTTTTGCCTCCATCCTTTTGAGTCCCTTACACACAGATTCCAAGAGGTTATTTCCAATATTGACCTCTCGTTTGTCTCCTGTCATTACCCAGACTCTGAATCTGCTCAGTTCAGGCATCCACCGTGAGTATCTGGGTTGCCCTGTTAACAAAAATCATGGTCATGTTAAAGAGGAAAAAGGCAGCCCCCCAAACAATATTTGATAGAGATATAGGTGGAGTATGATGGAGTCTATTCTTAAAGAAGGGATAAATCTTCAACCTATGGTTCATCACACGAGCTAAACACAGGATCTGGTCATGAACGTGATGGAGAACAGAGCACTTCAGGACCACGGATGTTGATTCAAACAAAACACACACAAACTAACTCCATTCTGCACTCGTAAGTAACCAGCCGTGGGCTTTTACCAGAGCTTTCTTTGCAACAGAGTTAAGAAATGCCACGTGTAATGTGATTTTGAAGCAAGTACCATTTTATTTTACCACTTTATTTTTTTCCTTTCGGATGAATAGGAGGGTCGAAGCGAGCAAGTGAAACTTTAGGTAGTGAGGAGCGAAGATAGCCCAGGGCTGCTTGAGACTGTGAGTCCCTGGGAAGATGAAGAGCAGGACCTGAATGAGGTAAGAGAAGAAACCTGCTCTGGCTGAAACAGACCAATCACTTATCTAGCGAACTAGTGAGGAGACTCTAGAAATTCATCTTCAAGTGTAGTTTATAATATTCATAATTTATTTATGTATAATTATACCAAAGTTGTGAGCAAATATTAGATACATAGCTCTGAATACATAGTAAAGTTTCAGTCCGTTTCAACAATATTTTTTTGTGGTCTTCATGAAGCCGTTGTTTAAACACTCTCCATTTATCCCTCCAAATAAATATATAAAGTAGGCTTAATCGGGGGGGTCTGCTTGATCTCTGTTTGAGCTTCTTCTCCTTCTCTTTCTTCTTCTCCCTTGTTCTTTGCTTTTTCCCTTTTTTTCTTTCTCACACATATTCTGGCAAAGGGTCAGAACTGATGGATGGCCTTCCTGTCTGTGTTCCCTGGCTAGGAAAGCATTGTTTTGGACGTTGAGAAATGGCCATATAGTCTCAGCTGGCACCCTTCTGGACTAGTCCCTTTTGATGGGTCCTGTAAATGTCTCTTACAGTTTGTGACTATCTCTTGAAGTCTGAGTGTAATGCAATTCTCTTATGGTTTTTCCCACTTGATTGCCCCCTGCTAGCGTATGAATGCCCTAGGGTAATCCTTTTTATTAAGCTATGTATTTCGGCTGCCTAGAACAATGCTGGGCACGTGGTATACACAAACTATTTACTGGATGAGTTGCTGTTGGAGAACTTGAGGCACAGCAAGGTTTCAACATTATGTGGGGAACTGGCGAGAGTAAGGTGGGTGAGGAAGCGACATCCTTGGTTGCTTAGAGAGCAAACAACTTACGTATAATTTATATGTGTCAGAGGAACTTTGCTCTCTCAAAGTATCTCATTGTCTTGTTCTCCTACTGCTTGTTTTAAGATCGTTTCATCATAGTATTAAAAACTTGGTATTAACGTAGGATCTTAATTTCCCGTAGTTACCACCTTTGAGAATCTATGGAGCGGAGCTGACTGTTCTGTTCTTCACCCTCACCTTAGCTGCACCAGCCTGACACCTGTACTGTGCTGGGCCAGTTCAGGGGAGGACTGCTCCACTGCTCCTATGACTTTGCAAACTATCAAAGAATTTATTAAAGCAGCGAGCATAAAACAGTTTTAAGGAGCATCTATTTATTTATAAACTATTAAGTATGTTATAAAAATGTAATAATAAATAATATAATAATGAGCTAGCTAGTCCTCAGTACTTATGCTAAATATAGATGACCTTACCTATAAAACTATCAGCTACAAAATTGTAATTTTAGTGTTTCATGTTCCCTTCCTTGTTTTCTTTTCTCTTCCTGCTTTTTGTTTCTTTTCTCCCCTCTCCTTTTACTATAAATATTTATTAAATCCATACAACTTCTGCACCACTGCTGTGTGCTGGCTTGCAGAGTTAAGTCAGTTCTCATGTCAGAAGCGCGCCTGGTAAGGGTGGAGGCAGCAGCTTTAGACAGTGTGATCCAGTGTGGTCCCCTCTGTAGGGTGGGGTGTCTGAGGTTGTGTAAGCACAAGTGACTCAGCTTGGGCTGTGATTAGCTTCAGGAGGGGTTCCCAAAAGAGACATTTTGAAAGATGAGTAGGATTTCTCCAGGAAGACATGGCAGATAAAGATTTCTCCAGCAGAGTGTCTGTTGTTTGTCGCTTTAATTCCCATTTTCTCTTCATTTTTTTTTCTTGCCAAGCAGAATCTTGTCTGGTGGCTTCATGAATCACTGAAGGTTTGGCACCCCGCAGCCCCAGAGGTTACATATTGACCATCCTTACCCAATACTAACCATTCCATTGCCCTCATTATGGCTGGTGTAGGAAAAGTTACAAGATTCAGTTCTAGCCCCTGAAATAGATTGGAGGGAAGGTTTACTGTGGAGATTCAACAACATCCCGTGAGAGGTTGGGATGGTCTCTTCTAACTTTTATAAGGAGTGATGTCAGAACAGGGAATTTGAAACTAAGAAATATATTGGCCACTACTGGAGACAAGTTTGAGGAAAAACACTTCTAAGAACAGCATTAAGCCATAAATCAACCAATCCTGGAACCACCAACTGGAAATCTGATTTCTTGTTATGTCTGATAATAAATTACTCTAGTTTGTAAGTGATTCTGAGTGATGAAATTATTCCGAGTCTCAGAAGTCTCAGAGGTATGAATTCTCATAGTTCTACATTCTGTGCACTGACATTCAAGACCTGACCAGTGTTCTCTGGGGACCCTATCATTTTGAAATGAGCAATTCAGGGTGAATAAGCAACAATTTCCATGAGGCTGAGGATTAAGGAGAAGGGACAACTCTCATAAAACTATGTCTTATATTTATATGTACATCTCTTTGATCTTATTAAAGTTCCCTTAACTTCCCCCCCATGATCTCATTTGTATTTTTGAAGAGTGCAGGATTGTTGTTTTATTGAATGTTCCACAATTTGTATTGATCTGACTGATTTTTCATTTTTCATAGGTTCAGGTTAAACCTTTTGACAAGGACGCAGTATCACGTATGAATATTGTGTCATCACGAGAATGTCCCATGACCAGTTGCAATTACTTTGGTCACTTGATTAAGATGATGTCACCATATCTTTTCATTATAGAGATCTGTCTTCTCTTTTATATATTATGTGTGGGTAATACTTTAAGACAGTGTAAGCTATCTCATTATCCAATAATTTACATCTATAATTGTAGCGTCCATTGACAATCCTTGCCTATTATCAGTTACTACACTGGGAGGTGCAATATTTCTACTGTTATTATTTTAACCTTTATTACCTCTGTTATTATTTTAACCTTTATTACCTAGCATTCTTCTGCAAAGAGCTTTGTCTTTCCTCAAGTGATAGAACTCCAGGCTCCTTGGATCTGGATATTGTACTCTTAGTAATGGAACCTAAATTACAATAAAGTATTTGTCACAATCAGGACACATAGTTCACTTATTTAAAAAAAACAAATTTTAATTTCCTTTGAACATGTAGAATTTTAAATCATGAATGACCCATGAAAGCACTGAAGAGTAAGAATTAATTAGAAATGTTCATATAGTTCAGAGGGTAGCTTGCTTTTTTTGTTTGCTCTTTTAGCATCCTGACTTATTTCATGTTTATATATTCAAACCTCTCTGTGAATTGCGTGTGTCTTTCTGGTCTCTTACAGGAGTTGATTTACTCTCTGCCACTGAGCTGCAGATAGATGCCTAGCAATAAAAATCATCACCTAATATTTATGGAGACAATTGTAACACTATCTGTAGCTCCACAGTTATCTACCAGTGAATTTTCCCCACTGCAATACTGTATGTTAACATGTCAAGGCTTAAATGTTTTTACTGCATGCTAAAATTAAATGAGAATTATAAACCCTAAACATAGGAATCAGAGGATACAATATTGCAGCTTCCCTGTAGGAAACCCTTAAGAGACTGTTAATATTTAAGCATATTAATTAAGCAGAAAATGGACTAAATAGCTGGAAATTAGAATCATCTGGCTCTCTCCTCAAAAGAATATTACACAGACTGCAGACACTAAAAATCATTTCTTTTCAAGGACATGCTGATCGGTTTTTTGTTTGGTTTAGTTTGGTTCATAAAATCGCATGAATTCCTGAACTAGTGTTTCTCTCATGAGCATAATCATTCCCCAAACAAGCTCATAGGAGAAGCAGATGTGGCTTTGCATCCCATAAAGACTGCACGGGGCGGTAGCAGCTAAACATCCTTCTCAGCTGCATCTTCATAACCACAATTTGGCATTGCTTTTTAATTTATCAAATTGAAAAAAAACATAAGGCAAAAATTACGAGTCATTTCTCTCGTTAGTTATCCTGATTACACAGATTCAGCACGAACAAGACAGATGCTAATTTGTGCATAAAGCACATCCCTTTTGACAGGCAAATATACATAAGTTGTAGCTGCAAAAAGACAACCAGGGTACTCTCGAAAACCGTTCTGTGATTTATGTGGAAAATTTCCAGGGACAGACAGGAGTTCTCACTGTATTACACTAACAATGGTTCCTAGATAAAGAGTGTGCGTGAAAGCACCCAAACAAAATTCGTCCCATGAAGCCAGGTGGCTCAGGGATGAAACATTTTTTTAACCAGTGTGAATCCAAGGAAATTGAGGAAGGTGGGAATGATTGAGAGAAAACTTCTTGCTTAAATGTAATACCATTTCTGTTTACATGAGTCCCAACGTGACCTTCAGCAAGCCCCTTAATTTCTTAGGCTCCTGTTTCAATCGCATTTCTAAATTCAAGATGTTTGTTTGGGTTACATCACGGCTTGTGTACCTTCTAGCTATAACATTTGGTACATGGATTCTATTTTGGGGGCTATGTAGAATGAGTTTGTGATCTAAGCAGCTATGAACTGTCGTAAATTTAGACATAAATAGCCCCCATGACTGGTGGATTTTTCCCAACCCCCATTATAACCTAGAAAACTTGTTATTAAAAGCAACTAATTTTCTGATAACCCTCTAAGTGCCTAAATGCCATAAATTCAAGACCCGGACCGTGGAACAAGGATAATAAGCACCAAGAATGATGACAGAGCTAGGCTTTAGAAGAGTTGAAAGTTTAAAGCTGAAATCTGGGCAAATTTCTCCTACTTATCCTGCAATAAACTCATACTCTTTTTTTCTCAATGCTTAGTCAAAATGCTATGAACCCTATAAAACCTCCCAATTGCTCCTGCCCCATCTTGTTTTCAATTCTGTTTCTCTATCACTGTGTCCTTTGCCCCTTTAATTCAGTCTTCTATTATAATTAACTGTAGTACAACTCCATAGGTGACCACTTGCCTACCTTGACCACCCCCTTCAGTTGATCCAAATCACAGACCTGACGGGCACCACATCTACTAACATGTAGTTCCTGTGTCGGCCACCTCTGTATAGTGACCAGTTTGTTACACCTTGTTGGGTGGTCAACTTACAGACGTTCTACTATATTACTGTGTTAATACTTCCCACTGTTTAATAAATTTCTTGAGCCCTTAGACACTTCCCTTTCAGTCTTAGATTCATTTTTCTTTCCTTTTATCCCCCTAGACTCCATGGTCACACACTCAAATCTGCTTGTCAAAGTGAATATTATTTTGATCAACAAATGTGAATACACATGAAAGAGCATCAGAGTCATTGATTTTCAGCAGAGGGTGGTGGCTCACGTCTGTAATCCTAGCATTCTTGAGAGGCTGAGATAAGAGGATTGCTGGAGCCCCAGGATTTGAGACCAATCTGAGCAACAGAGAGAGACACCATCTCTACAAAAAAAATAAAATAAAATTAGCCAGGTGTGATGGCATGGGCCTCTCATCCTAGCTACATGGAAGGCTGAGGCAGGAGGATGGATTGAGCCCAGGAGTTTGAGGTTGCAGGGAGCTATGAGGATGCTACTGCACTGTAGCCCCTCTACAGAGTGAGGCCTTGTCTTAAGAAATAGAAAAGGTCATTGAATTTCAACAGTTTCTTGATGGCAATGACCAGTTGCCTTAGTTCTGCAGATGCAATCTCTGAGCATTAGCCTCATTGCTCAAAGTAAACATCTCACATAAATTAAAAGAGCCAACTTCTAGGCTGCAATTGGTATTGATTAATAATTACTGATATGTATTTTCCACTTTCTGTTCTCATTGTGACTGTGAGGATTTCAGTCTCATTAATTTCTGGGGGACACTTAATAAGACTCAGCTTCTAGAAGTCAGTGAATTCATCTTTCCCAGCCCTGCGCTTCTGTGTCTGGCACTGACTAAGCACGTGCCCTGTACGTGTGTATTGACTGGAATAATCCTCCCCTTTTGAGAAGGATAGGATTTGGTGAGGGAACTTTGTAGAGACAACAATAGATTATTTCTTTTTTCTTGGATGAATTACAAAGAGGAGGTACTTTCAAGAAAATTGTAAGTAATTGTACATCTCTATGAACTATAGTATTTATAATATTTTCATAGTAACTAATGTCTTTCTAACTAGTCTCAATTTAATAATATATTACTTTTTAATCAACTCACATCAGGGGAGAATAAGGCTCCGCTGAACACCAAGGGAATCATGTCAACATTTTAGATTGAACCATCTGTTAGACTATTTAAAGCATTTATCTCATTTTCTGATTTGTCTGAGATGTTAAAAAATAAGCTTATAATTCTTTATTTTTCCTCTTTTCTAGCATGTTACTGAGTCAGGCTTTTTTCCCCATTTAATGAGCTGATAACAGTTTATTAAGAGTTTTTTTTCAGTCTATATTTTCCGGTTTATGAGATTCATTCTGAGTTCCCACTAGATGCTAATGCAGCAAACAAAGTATTAGCATTACCTCTCTTCTCTCTGCGGGGGGAAAAGTAGAGATCCCCAATTCGGCTCTGTAAGCTCTGAATTAAGACTTTGGGTAAGGTTGGCAGTAATACATGTTAATAAACTCATTTTACTGCCTGTGATCTGGGTCCCTGGCCATGTGGAGGTGGGCTGTGCATCTGCCCAGCAGAGACTCTAACAGTCTCTTCCTTTTCCATAAGATGGCTTTCAACTGCCCTCTCTACTTAAATCGCTTCTCAGTTACAGGAAGCCTCCCTCAGGCAACACCTGGGAGGGGAACTTGGGAAAATCTGGCACTGTTGGTTGCATGTGTTTCAAAGCCTGGCGTGCAGCCATGATACTCGTGGTGATTTTGAAGATATTCAGTGTATTGGCTGCTCAGAATTTGCTGTTGTTATGGTCTCCCACGACATGTAAGATATTATTCCTTTATATTCTATATGATAAGAGCATTTAAAAATCCCCTCTAAATGTATAAAGGGCTCTGTGCTTAGATTTATACAGGAAACATCCATGCTGTGTGTTTCTTTTGGACTTTCTTCATGCACATTAGCACAGCAAGAACCTCAAGGGTTTGTTTATCATTGTTTTCCCAGCTATTCCCCAATGTACTGACCATTCCGCATCCTCTCTCCTTTTTTTATTCCTCCCCCTTCCTGATACACTGATTCCTCCTCCTCCTTTTTTTGGGGGGGGGTGGGCAGAATATCAACTATCAAGTATTTACTCAACATTTTAATCTCTGATGCACTCTTTGGGAAAATCTCCTGTGGATAGGTTAGAATTTTATTTGAAATGAACCCAGCCTAGCAGGAAACTGTAGACGTTTGTCAAGATTGTACTCCCTTGGTGGTTTGCTCTCTCTGAGTTGCTTTTGGTCACTATATCCTCATAAAAGTCTTGTAAAACTTATTTCTGTATTTGCTATAAGAAATTCTAGCCATTGTTTTCCCTAAGGAAATTCACATGAAAACATTTTTTTTCTACAGTCTTTATTTTTTTTTATTAGATCATAATTGTATACATTAATTTTATCATAGGATACAGTGTGTTGCTTCCATATGCAGTTTGGAAAACTCTCATCCAACTGGCTAACATAGCCATCGTGTCTTTCTCATAATTGTTGTGTTAAGACATTTATATTCAACCTTTAGACAAATTGACATGCAGCCTAATAGGATAAATTATAGACATGATCCCCACAATATCATTCTCTTCACCCATCCTCCCCCCTCCCCTACAATCCAAATGGAGCACATGAAAACATTTTAAAGAAAAATTTCTGTTAATTACTAAAGGAATTTTGCTTCT
>CAUYQV010030130.1:0-13809 GCA_963574575.1 Galagoides demidoff | reverse complement strand
GTAATTTTTGAAAATGCTCTTTCAGTAACTTTTTAGTTGCAGCCAAATCCACCAAGAACAACAGTAAGGAAGAGCATATTTTCTTTAAGTAAAACTAACCAGCTTAACAAAGAGAAACTAGAAATTCCAGATTTTCAACTTTGAGAAGCAGGCACCTACTTGGCAAATATTAACTTGAGTCTACAAATCATGTGGGGGCAAAGGGGGCAGTAAAAGGTAGAGACTGGGCAAAAAAAAAAAGTTGTGGTTTAGTCAGTCCAGTGAACTTTATATATTAGTAAATTGTGTAACACCTGTTAGTCAAGATTGTATTTAGTTTATCAATTCCAGTGCTTTATTCAGTGTCCCTTTAAGGTTCCTTCAGAAAACTCTTTTAGATTTCAATCCAGGGAAAGTCTCTGTGTTTTCCTTCCTCTTCTTTTTCCTGGTAAACTGTTCACTATTAAGACTGGGCAACACTTTTGTTTCTATATTATGTACTTCTTAGTACACCTTAAATTTGTGAGTTTACAAATAACCTACTCATGTTAAAAATTCTCTCTTTCTGGTGATTAAAGAGTTAATACAAAGTTTGTTAAACCTATTAAAAAAAAACTGTGGTTGCTAAGTTACAAATAACTTTGAAATAAGGTGCCAGCTCTCAGCAGAAAACTTAAGGTCAATTACTCATTTAAGACTAACGAAAAAAAAAGTCTTCTTTACTTATTAAAATAGCAACTTGACATCACTCAGGTTGGTGTATATTCTGCTGATCTTCAAGTGGTCTCTGATGGGGCAGGATGTAATCCCTTTGAGGGGAGGCACCCCAAGAAAACATCCCAGGGCCCCTAAAGGGGCCACAGCGGTAAGCCATTTTAAAATCTATTTTTAACTGGTGTCTACAAACATTAATTAACTATTAATAGTATTTTGTTATGCTTATTTGTTATGAACTGCTCTGAATACACGTAACTGTTGAAATCATTTATAATAAAACCCTTAAAACCTCCAAGGAAAGGCCAAAGAGACAATAACTTTAAACAGGGACCCCAGGTTGCCAGGCTGTCAACACCTGTCACCAGAAACATCATTAAAATAAAAGCGGGGGTACAATCAACCCCTGGGGTGTTAGATCACTCACATGCCTCTTAAAAAGTGTATAAAAATGTTTTTTTGTTCTGATTCTAAGATTACAAGAGCATAAGACTTATTTATACCCCTCACCATCTGGTGCCTCTTTGGCCAGGCAGTCATTGGTCTCTTCATCTTTATTATTGGTATTAGACTTGGTATGCCCCTAACTCTTTGATGCCCCATCGTCATTGAACTTTCAGACCCCTCCTTTTTCTGTTTAACATTTGCCTGATTGTAATACTCTTAGTTTCCATCAGTCAAAAGAAAGTAATTGAGTAAATTTACATTTATTTTATCATCCAATCACATTTCCTGTTGTGAAGGCAATGAAGTTTGCTGCTGGCAACAGCAGTGACGACTGGCTAAAAATTCAGACATAGTAAGAGGGGTTTTGATTCTTTTCACTGCCCACTTTCCCTCTTCACTGCCTCTATCTCCCCTCCTGGGACAATCCTCAGCCAGTCTATCCACCTCAACAGGTGACAGCTGCCAACAAAAAGCATTAAAAAAAATAATGCTGGGTTAATAAATTGACTCATTCCTAAATAAAAACATACCTTTACAAACTGAATGGGTATTCTAACAAATGAATAACACAGCCCCACACCTTAGACAGAGTTATTAGGTCTTTGCAGTTTTTATCTGGAAAAAAAACAGGGTGTGTACTCCCTACTCAGAGTGAAGCCTTTAAAATGTTTAGAACTGCTTTATTCATAAGCTTACTAAAACTCAAAAGGTATGACCTGTGATGTGTTTGTACCTATAAATAAAAATCTAATTTCTAAGCTTACCTGAGCCTGAAAAATAAAGATTTCCTATTTAGCTGTGGTTAAAAAAAATCCTGTATCAATGTTATTTTTCACAAATCTCTCTCTTTGTAAAATGTAATAATTTGGTTGCCTAAAAAAAAAAAAAAAAAGGAGCTGGGTCTTTATCAGAGAAAAATTCTTGTCTTCTAAAACTTTCTAATTATCAGTTTAGCGAGTAAGTAGTTAACTGTAATCCTGTTTTGTAAGAAGTGAATTTTAGGGAGTAAAAAAATTAGACAGAAAAAAAATGACATTGTATAAGAAAAGAATATTGTGTAATAAATTTATCCTGAAACAGAATAGTTGTTTAAAAGTGAGAGGCAAGATAAAAGTTAAAGAAAATTTAAAATGTTTGTAGATTGTCTGTATAGATTAAATGAAGCTCATAAAAATATTTTACAAATTTTGAACCTTTGATATTTGAGAAAACTTTCAAAGTAAAAACTCTAAATTTAGGGCTTGGTGCCCGTACTACAGTAGTTGTGGTACTGGCCATATGAACAGAGACTGGCAGGTTCTGAACCTGAGAAAAACAAATCAGACTTATTTAATTGGTTAAAAGCATTGTCAAATACAAAATGGTAATTAATTTTGTGTGAATTATAATTACATATATGTTCCAATACTGTAAAACATTCTGTCCTAACATATACTGTCAATAATTTTAATTCATCTAAAAAAGTGTTTTTTATGTAGCTGACTGAGTTCAAAGTTAAGAAGAAAAAATAAGACTTGTTAAGACATCTATGAATATTGCTAACCTAACTTCAAACGGAACAGAAATCAGTTACATGGAACTTGGCTAGTTTGTTATAACTTTTTAAATATTGTTGGTTCTTTCTGTGTTTTGTTTTAGCTATTTGTAACTTTTTGAACAATGTATGTACTTACAAGCAGAATTTAAAACATGTAATTCTCTCTCTCCTTAATTTTCTCCAGAATTTAAAAGCCATTTGCAATTTCGAACAATACAGTTATTTTCATAAGTTCAGTAAGAATCTGTTTTGTCCTATAAGACATGATAAAAACACTGGTTATTTTACCAAGGCTTTGGCTGGAATAACGTTTCCAGAAATGTCCAGACTGCGTTAAAGGATTAAGACTGACTTTATGAAAGCCAATAAAAGGTCCTCTGAAAAACTGGCCAGATACCCATCAGTAACATTCCAGATCTGTAGTAAGTAATGAAGGTAACTTCCTGACAGGCTTGGGAGTTGAAATATGCTTAGGAACCTCAAGAGAAAAGAAATTTACCCAATGAATATAGGTATCTAATGGCACAGATAAAACCTGGGCTTGTGAAAGGCTTCAAGTACAACTAAAATCCCATACAAAGAATTCCAGCAAAGCCAATTTTTAAAAAAGAGCCTAGATGGCTAATAATTAATTATTCTTACTTCACTCTATGCAAATAATCAATCCAATATACTGTAGACACTGTTTATTTTAACAACTGCTTTAGTGGAGAAAAGAATTAGAAAAAATAATTCAAAAATGACTATAGCCCACTTGTATTATTAAAGCCCAGCCTTGTCTGTACTAAATTAATCTGTTAAATGGGACTAAGAGACTAGCCAAAAATGTTACAGAGCAATGTGCATAAACAAAGCCATAAGAACAGGAATTAATAAACCCTGCCAGAAAACAAAACGTAATTATACAGGCCTTGCCACTAGTGTTGTTCAAAAAACCTCTGTCAATTCTCTACAATTTGTCAGGAATGCCTAAAAAAAAAAAAAAAAAACTGGAAAGTAGCAGGAAAGATCTTCACTGAAGCGATTAACCATGTTTTGTTTACACCATCATCTTAACCATGTGCAGCAGTGTGAAGATGAAAAAAATCCTCACCTGTAGTCATCACAGCTGGCTGAATAAACTTCACTACCCCCTGAGCTTTTAAGATAGTCAACATGCCTTGCTCTAGCCACATACTGGAGCTGGCTGGTCAACGCATGGCTGAAACCTGAGGCAACTACTCAAAGGACTTATCTTAATTAGACTTTGAACTTTAAGGGAGGGGGTGAATGTCACAGGGAAAAATAGGACCCCTTTCTTCAGAAAAATTAAAGATTTAATTCCCAAGAAGAGGAGTGGGAAATGTTGTAACCCAGCCTGTTCCCATGCCCCCCGGCCCCTGCCAGGGTGGCAGAGAACATGCTTCTCAGCCCATTTCTAGGTCCCCTTCTTCCCCCTAGGGTTGTCAGGAACAGAACTGTAATCATTGTTACCCAAACTGTAACTATTACTATCTGAACTGTAACCATTGCTACTGTAACCACTGCCAGCTAAGCTGTAACCATTGATATCTAAACTGTAAACCTGAACTGTAACCCTGCCAATGGTGCCCTGACAATGGCAATATTTCTTGTACACAAAAAAGGGGATAAAAGACAAAAAATCCTGCATTTAGGGGCCACTTGTCTTAGGACAATGGCCCCCTGCACAGGTGAGAATAAATCACCAATAATTTACATCAGTGTGAGTCCAAGTCCATTTTTTCCAAGTCCTTGAAGTTATTTCACCTTCTTGATCTTGTCTTTGACCCATCTATCATTTAGCATAAGGTTATTTAGCTTCCATGTTTTTGTATGAAACTGCAAATTCCTGTTGTTACTGAGTTCATCTTCTATTCCATGATGGTTTGAGAAGATGCATGGAATAATCACAATTCTTTTAAATTTACTGACTTATGACCTAAGATGTGATCGATTTTGGAGTATGTTCAAAGGACTGATGACTGCAACCAAAAAATGGCCGGGCATTGTGACGGGCGCCTGTGGTCCCAGCTACTTGGGAGGCGGAGGCAGGAGACTTGCTTGAGCACAGGAATTGGGGGTTGCATGGGAAGGGTTGGAGGACTGATGAGAAAAATGTGTATTCAGTTTTGTTAGGATGAAATGTTCTTTAGATGTCTGTTAGGTCCAAAAGTTGAATAGTTAAATTTAAATGTTTTTTCTTTTGAGATGGAGCCTCAAGCTATCCCCCTGGGTAGAGTGCCATGACATCACAGCTCATAGCAACCTCCAACTCCTGGGCTCAAGTGAGTCTCCTGCCTCCGCCTCCCAAGTAGCTGGGACCACAAGCGCCCGCCACAATGCCCAGCCATTTTTTGGTTGCAGCCATCATTGTTGTTTGGCAGGCCCAGGCTGGGGATTCAAATCCTCCACCTTAGGTGTACGTGGCTGGTGCCTTAGCTGATTGAGCCACAGGCGCTGAGCCAGTTAAATTTAAATCTAAAATTTCTTTGCTAAGCTTCTTATTGGTGGATCTATCCAACACTGCCAAATGAGTGCTAAAATCACCAATTATGATGGAGCTGGGAGAGATCAAGTTGCTCATGCCTGTTAGAGTATCTCTTATAAATTGAGGTGCATTCTGGTTGGGTGCATAGATATTGATAATTAAGATCTCATCCTATTACCCTTAACAAATAATAAGTGGCCATCTTTATCTTTGGTGACTTTTGTTGGTTTGAACCCTATTGTATCTGCGAATAATTGCAACACCTGCTTTTTTCTGCTTTCCATTAGCCTGGAATATAGATGACCATCCCTTCACTCTGAGTCTATATTTGTCTTTTAAGGTAAGATGAGACTCTTGTATATAACAGATGTCTGGTCTGAGTTTCTGTACCCAATCAGCCAATCTGTGCCTCTTTAGAGGACAATTTAAGCCATTCACATTGATTGAAATTATTGATAAACCTGGTAGAATTTTGGGCATCGAGTTGCTCGGAAGTCCAGTAGACATTTTTAATCCTTTGCCACTGTGGAATTTGGAATGTGATCAAATGTTTCTGAGTTGTTTTACTTTTGTGATGGAGGATGACACTGGTCATTATGTAGGATAGGTTTGAGAATTTCCTGGAGAGCTGGTTTAGTTATGGCAAATTTCTTCACCATGTGAATGTCGTTAAAGTATTTAATTTCTCCATCATAGATAAAACTCAGTTTAGCCAGATACAGGATCCCGGGTTGAAAGTTATTTTGTTTTAGGAGATTAAAAGTTGATGACCATCCTCTTCTAGCCTGAAAGGTTTCAGCTGAGAGATCTGCAGTCATCCTAATACTCTTCCCCTTGTAGGTTATGGTTTTCTTATGTCTGACGCTTTCAGAATTTTCTCTTCCATATTAACTTTAGTGAAGTTGATCATGATGTACCTGGGGATGTGCTGTTTGGGTTGAGTCGTGCTGGGGTTCTGAAACTATCTTCTACCTGAATTTCAGAATCTCTTGGCATGTCTGGAAAGTTCTCTTTCATAATTTTATGAAGAAGAGCCTCTGTGTTTTGTGAAGCAACTTCGTCACCTTCAGGGATTCCTATAAGGTGAATATTAGTTTTCTTCAAATTATCACAGAGCTCTCTGAGAGAAAGATCCATTTTTGTTCTCCATTTCTTTTCATCTTTGCAGTCTTGGGCTCATTCAAAAGCTTTGTCTTCAATGTCAGAGATCCTTTCTTCTGCCTGTTCCATTCTGTTATGGAGGGATTCTACCATATTTTTCAGATCTTTGAGGCCTGCAAACTCTTGCCTCAATGTTTCAAAAATCTTTGGTAATTTTATCTTTGAAATTGTTGAATTCTTTTTTTTTTTTTGAAATTGTTGAATTCTTGAGACAGCTTTTGAATAATTTCTTGAGATCTTTTTTGAATAATTTCTTGAAATTCTAATTCTGTCCTTTCCTGCAATCTGTTAATCTTATTTGCTATCCAGATTCTAAACTTGATTTCTGTAATCTCAGCCATCTGTTTGTGGATGGGATCTTCAATTGCTTCTGCCCCATCCTTCCTTGGGGGACTTGATCTACTCTGGTTATTCTGGTTACCAGAGTTTTTCTGCTGATTCCACCCCATGGCGAATTTGCACCATTTGGAGACCATCCCAAAACAAACTGTTCAGCCTATGGCTGCCAGTGGAGAAGATGCTGGCTTCCTCTGCTTGCAGGAGAGATAGGGCCTGTCTGTCCAGAAAAGCCTCAGGGGTGTGAGCCTTATTGTTCTAGCTGCTGCAGCTATTGTTCTTCATCTCTGTGTACGGCCACGCATGTGTGGTTCCCTCTCAACTGACTGTCCTCTCGCAGTTCTTGGGCCACCAGGCCTGGAGTGTGTGGGTCCATCAGTCCTGAGGCATCCGGCTCAGGTGCTGGGGTGGTGGCTGAGCGGCAGCAGCCACGCGGGGGATGTGTGGGTCAGTCTTCAGCATGCCCTACTCGAGTGTCCAGGGGCAGTGGCCAAGTGGTGGCAGCCACGCAGTTTGAACAGTCCTGTGCTGCTCGGGTGCCCAGGGGGCAGCCGCCAAACAGCAGCAGCCAAGTGGGATGTGTGGGTCGAACAGTCTTTGGCATGCCTGGCTCAGGTGCCTGGGGGTGGCAGCCAAGCAGCAGCAGCCATGTGGGGGATGCACCATTCAAACTGTACTCAGGGGCCCCGCTGGGGTGCCCAGGGGGTGGTGGGCAAGCGGCGGCAGCTACTGTGGGTTGCACAGGTCAAATAGTCCTCAGGGTGCCCCGCTCAGGTGCCCAGGGGGTGGCGGGCAAGCGGTGGTAGCTGGGGGGATGCATGGGTCAAACAGTCTTGGGCACACCCATCATGGATGTCCTGGGGCAGCTGCCAAGCGGTGGAAGCCAAGCAGGTCGAACAGTCCTCTGTGTGCCCCGCTCAGGTGCCCAGGGGTGGCAGCTGCACAGGGGACACATAGGTCAAACAGTCCTTGGGGCACCTTGCTCCAGTGCCCAGGGGCAGTGGCCTAGCGGAGGAAATAAGGGTCAAATAGTTCTCAGCACACCCTGCTCAGGAGCCAAGCAGCAGGAGCCATGCAGATGGAACAGTCCTTGCGCTTGGGTGCCCAGGGGTGGTGACCAAGAAGCGGCAGCTGCACGGGGGGATGCGCAGGTCAAACAGTCCTGGGTGCCCAGGGGCAGCAGCCAAGTGGCAGCAGCTGCAGGGGACACCCAGGTCAAACAGTCCTAGGTGTGCCCCACTCAGGTGCCCCAGGGGTGGTGGCCAAGCAGTAGCCATGCAGGGAACACACAGCTCAAGCAGTTCTCTGGCTGCAGGGCTGGGACAAGGTGCTTAGTCCTGCGGGGGTGGGAGGTGTTCTGTTCTTGGGCCTCCTCTCACTGTCTCTGCAGGCAAGGGGGGGAAGGGTGGACTGGGAATTCAAAATGGCAGCAAAACATTAGTTTGATTTTTCTGCCTGGCTAGAGGGTGTTTGGAGTCTCAGCAGGGTCCCTCTAGGGGAGTAGACCCCTCTTTCTGTAGCTTTCACACATGGGGTGAGACAATAAGTCCTAAGTTCACCACTCGCCCATAGGAAACTCATAGGAGCAGACAAAGAGAAAAAACACAACTTTCTTGGGGGAAGGGATGGACACCCTTCCTTCAGAATGTATTGTGTACCTGTAGATTGCTTTTTAGAAGTCGCAACTTGCCTCAGCAGAGTTGTCCTGCAGATATCACTCTTCTCTCTTGGCTGGGCTCCTAGTCTTCAACTTTGTTGGGTATTTCCTGAACTTTATCCTTCCCTCTGGATGGGAGCTTCTGTCAGAGGCTGGTACCTGTCGGCCATCTTGCTCTTCCCCCTCAAGACAGCAGTTTTCAAGTGTTATCAAGCACCAGAATCACCAGGAGGACTTGCTCAAGCATAAACTAATGGTTTCTGATGCAATTAGTCCTCACATGGCCTAAGAGTTTGCTCTTCTAGCAAGTTTCCAGGCTCCTGTTTAGTTCTCTTTGCCCAAATCCTAACCTTGTGCCACACATTCAGCATCTGTCCACTCTTTTGCTCTGGAAGCTAATTCCTGTGTTTCTGCCCAGATTCTAGGTCTTGAAACCCAGACCTTGTGGTTTCTAGTGTTTGCAAATATGCAGACACATAGAAAAATGGGCCTGGCACACCTCTAGGATGGCAGGTGCCTCCAGCTGTGCTTGCCTGACTCCTGTCCTGTGGCCCCACCTCTGGGGTGAGTGGCTCTGACCTTACCCAGGTGTTCTGCTTCCTAACAAGATCTCGTTCCTTTCAAGATTATAAAAGCATATATAGATACTCTGTACTGCTCATCATTACAAAAAAAATGTGACCCAAATTAGCTAAAGAAAAATGGAAATTCTCATGTGGACTAAAAAGCCTGGGAGGGTTCTGGTTTGAATGGCTTGATCAGAGATCACACATGCTTTTTAACTCATCATCACTTGGCTCTTCTCCTTCATGATGATTCTTAGATTCTTCCTTGTGGTAGAATTCTTCAAGAAATGCCTACAACAATCCCAGATCTTGTATCTTTTCAGCTTCATCTCTCTTGGGAAAGCATGAAAATCCCTTATATTAAAGTCTTGCTGCAATTCACTAGATCTGGTCAGGTCATAGGTTCACCCCTGGACCAATCTCTACAGCTAGACTCTACGTCCTAGACAGCTAAGAGATTCAATGCACTGATAGGCTTGGGCTTGATTCTCAAGCTCAACTCATGGAACTGGGAGTAAGTAGAGTTTCATATGGACCATAAAAACAAAACAGAAAACAGTGAAGAGGTGGTGTGGAATAGTACAAAATAAATGTTTGGTCTTAGTCCCCAGTTCCTAGAACAGAAGATTCCTAGAATTGATTGTATTTTGTATGCTAAAATCAAAGCATACAAAGCACACTCATGGATGGGGACCCTGGATAACTTCAGGATGGGAGCCAGTCACCAGAAGATGAGGTGATGGTTAGAGAGTTAGAATTTATATCCCATACCTGGGGTCTCCACGGGGCGAAGGAAGGCTGCAGACTGAGTGCAATCACCAATGGCCAGTGATTTCATCAACTGTGTCTAAACAATGGGACCTCCATAAAACCCCCTAAATAACAGGATTTAAGGAGCTGCTGGGCTAGTGAGCAAACCTAAGTGCTGCTCTGTGCCCTATTCTTCATACCCTGCCCTATGTATCCTGAGTTGCTGACTTTATAATAAATTGGCAACAAGTAAAAAGGTTTCCTGTTTTGTGAGTTGTTCTAGTGAATTACTGAACCTGAGGAGGGGTTGTAGGAATCCCCAAATTTATAGGTGCTTCATCAAAAGTGAAGGTGGCAGCCTTGGACTTGTGACTAGTATTGGAAATGGGACAGTCTTGTGGGGTCTCCACCAACTCCCAAAGTGTCAGAATTGAAGCAAATTGTTGGACAGCCAGCTGGTGTGAGAGAATCAAAAAATTGATATTGGAAAAGATGCCATATATTTGGTGTCAGGAGGAAAAAATGTTCAGGTGGAGTCAGAGACAGGTGGTACTAGCAGCAGGATCAGTGGAGGTGGTGATCTGAAAGCACATACCCACTACCTTCCTCCACCTTTCCTGGATTTCAGAGCTACTTCTGAGGGACAGATTAATCTCCTGGCTCACATTCTGATAGACCACAGCTCATCTAGGAAGTGGTTCAGACCTTGACATAGAGAGTAAAAGTTAAATTCTATTAGGTAGGGGACTGATTGGTTACTTTTTTTGCAGTCAATTTTGTACTATGTATTGCCTTGAAAGTATTTACACTTTTTACCTTATAATCTTAAATTTTGGAAATTTATCCTAGGGATCTGATAGATGGATCAACTCTGTGTAAAATGTTATCTATTGCAGCATTATTTATATTAGGAAAAAATTGACTTTGAAAATGTCCATTATAGGATTGATCAAATAAATTTCAACATTATCAGCATACATGAAGATTATGTAACTAGAAAAGATTGTGAAAAATGTAAATCCATGAAATCGGCATATCATATCAATAGTGTATTTATCCGAATTGTGTCAACTAGGCTTTAATAAAAGGACTGGAAACACACACATATACAACAATAGAGTTATCCAAGGTGGTAGGATAATTGGTGTTTGAATTATTTTTCTTATATTTTATTCTGTGTTTTCTGGTTTTTCTATAAGGATGTTGCCATTGTGTCTAATCTGCAGAGTAAGATCCAGAAGGGCAAGAAATAGTTTTCCTTTTATAATCAGGAAAAAGGTTAATTAAAAAAACCCTCAGCACTGCATTCTACATCAATCGAATTAGAGTCTTATCTTTAGAGGTTCGCAGAGAGTCAAGGGAATGAGCGTTTATGGGCTGCATTGATTTTTATTTCTTTTCTTGCTTGTAACCTAAGCCATTTGGGGTTACACTTGAGGTGAATCCTTTTAGGTTGTGTGAGTAGAAAGTACAAATCAAAGGCTGGGAGAGGGTCTGCCTGCTCTGTTAGTAGCTTAGGGAGGAGGGAAGTCCTCAGGATATACATAGTGGAGGTGAATGAAGAACCATGCTTGTGTCTCAGATCTGGAGAGCATCATAAACTGTAACAGATTAATCAGTAGAACTTAAATCATTCCAGAGGACAAGGGGGCCTGAGAGATTTTTCTGAGATCAATACATGCAGCCTTTAGCATCTTTGGAAGGCTGGACTTCTCAAATCCCAGTTCTAGCAGGAGGAGAGTGATCTGGAGGAAACCTTCCCTCTAGTGATGCCCAGGACTTCTCTTTGAGAAACCCCTGCCCAGGCTCCCTCTGTCCTGCCACTGTTCTGGCTTTATTCAGGTCCAACAGCTTCAGTGGCATCCCCAGACCCTGCCCCTCTTCAAACTCATGTACCCAAGGTCCCTCTCCTTTAGTAGCACCCATTTCTGCCAATCTAGTAAACCTGATGGTGGTTCCAGAAAAATGGGATACAAATGGGTAGCACATACAGTGTACTAC
Source organism: Galagoides demidoff (assembly GCA_963574575.1). NCBI lineage: Eukaryota > Metazoa > Chordata > Mammalia > Primates > Galagidae > Galagoides > Galagoides demidoff. The sequence continues at coordinate 2,173 of CAUYQV010030130.1, read as the reverse complement.
CTTCCCTGATAATGCTTGCATATGCATTAAAGTCATGGCCAAGGCACAATGGCAGGTGAGAGGGACCTTCCAGTCCCCTACAGCCCTTTTCCAGGTTCTGCACAGGTGGCCTTGACAGCTTCTGTGTTGTGTAGTCTCTCAGAAGGGGGGAGTGTCCATTCCCAGGAAAACCATCTCATCATGGGATTGCTGGCTCTTCCCTTGCACAATCCATCTTTCATCACATCTGAAAGACTATTTGTCTATCTTTTCCCCCCTTTAACTTTTTAGAGTAGGTAATACCTTTGAGTAGGTTCAAATTCAAAAATCACAAAATCACGGGGAGCAAAATGTCTATGGCCCATCTCTGTTCCCCATCTGCCGAGTTAATTCCCTCCTCAGCCAGGAGGATGAAGGCAGAGCCAGCTCTCCCAGATGGCCATCCAACAGTCCCAACTCCATCTACTGGGCAGTCCATTTTTCTGCACTAATTTCAGAGGACGTCATAATGTCCCACATGTATTTGGATTTATTTCTGGTCTTTGCATTCTCCTCCACTGTCTGCCTGTGTATTTATATGCCAAGGTTGCAGAATGGAGGGTGGGCTGCAGCTCTTTAAGTTGAAAGGTGTAGAACTTTTTTCTTTCTCACCTTGTCCTAGACTTCAGTTTCTTTCTCCTTTTAGACTTAATGCTGATAATAATAATCAGCCTATTCTTCACAGTGACATTTGGGGAAGATAACTATTATTCCTGTTTTATGGATAAAGAAAATGAAGAACAGAGAGGGTTATGTGACATTAAAGGCCACAGAGCTGGTAGGTAGAAGACAAGAGATACAAGCCCAGGTAGATGAACCCTGAGGCAGATATCTAATTAACATGCTTATTCTTTATCAGAACGTTATTATTATAGTTAGCATTAATAGCTGCTGCTGATCGAGAGTGCTGGGCATTGTGTTGAGTGCTTTGAATTCTTTGCAAATAGTGTCTTATTTAACTTACTTTCCATAATAACCCTACAAAGTAGAGATGATCATCAGATTTGTCAGAGATGGGAAACTGAGGCTCAGAGGGGCTATCTAAAAAGCTAATTGTCACGTAGATAGTATGTGTGGCTCTAATGACCACACTCCTTACAATGATGCCTTGCAGACTGTCCATTCACAATTTAGTATTCTTCCTTATTCCTTGGACACTGCTTCCTTTATCAACCACTCTCCAAAGGCACAAGGGCAGGGATAGGTAGGGCTAGAGCTCCCCATGGCTCTCTCTTTTCTAAACTACTGAGGCAGTCCGGCCCTTCTGAGATTTTTTTTGCTTTCTTAGGCTATGAAATTCTCTCAGGTACACTCTCAGTGTGATCTTTGTCCTCTAAGGAACTTCCTATGTGTTTATGTTAAGGCAGCTGATGAGGAAGTTTGCATTATGAGGAAAGAAAAACCAGAGTGGATCAGCTAGTGGAACATTCTAAAACTCAAACAGGGAAGCTCAGACTTGAGGCAGGCACTGGGAAGCCACAGAAGATTCTTGAGCTGAGCAGTAAGGCTTAAAAGTAGACATGGCTCATGTGCTTTCTGTATAATCCCTGCAAAAGAAGGAAAGAAGCAGGAAAATGAACTTCTAGACACAGTTAACTTAGTTTATAAAGACTTTGATCTTTGGGGGCACATAATCTGGTCCATCTTCTTTAAGCACCATATCATCTGAAAGTTCCAATATTCCCTTACTTTTCTTTATAGATAGGAGAGCATAGGAGGGCAGAGAAAGACTCTCTCCCTTGCACCAGTCTCTCTATTCCAAAGACTGATAAGAACCATAAGCAGGTTCGGCGCCTGTGGCTCAATCGGCTAAGGCGCCAGCCACGTACACCTAAGGTGGCGGGTTCGAATCCCCAGCCCGGTCCCGCCAAACAACAATGATGGCTGCAACCAAAAAATGGCCGGGCATTGTGGCGAGCGCCTGTGGTCCCAGCTACTTGGGAGGCGGAGGCAGGAGACTCGCTTGAGCCTAGGAGTTGGATGTTGCTATGAGCTGTGATGCCATGGCACTCTACACTCTACCCAGGGGGATAGCTTGAGGCTCCGTCTCAAAAAAAAAAAAAAAAAAAAAAGAACCATAAGCAGATCACAGAGCCCTTAACTCAGGTGACAAGTTCTTCATGATGGAGCTCCTGTTTTATCTCTCTGGCCACTG
>CAUYQV010030128.1:0-37426 GCA_963574575.1 Galagoides demidoff | reverse complement strand
AATTCCCCATTGAAGAGTTACAGGCTAGCTGATTGGATAAAAAAAACACAAGCCATCCATATGCTATCTCCAGGAGACACAGCAAGCCTTGAAGGACTCAGGGTTAGGGGATGGAAAAGAGTGTTTCAAGCAAATAGAAGTCAGAAAAAAGGAGGGGTTAAAATCTTAATCTCAGATACAAGCAGATTCAAAGCAACTTTAGTTAAGAAAGACAAAGATGGACACTTCATACTGGTCAAAGGAACAATACAACCAGAAAACATCTTTTTTTTTTTTTTTTTTTTTTGAGACGGAGCCTCAAGCTATCCCCCTGGGTAGAGTGCCATGGCATCACAGCTCATAGCAACCTCCAACTCCTGGGCTCAAGCGAATCTCCTGCCTCCGCCTCCCAAGCAGCTGGGACCACAGGCGCCCGCCACAACGCCCAGCCATTTTTTGGTTGCAGCCATCATTGTTGTTTGGTGGGCCCGGGCTGGGGATTCGAACCCACCACCTTAGGTGTACGTGGCTGGCATCTTAGCTGATTGAGCCACAGGCGCCAAGCGGACACTATTTAGAATTTTTAGTAAACATGTTAAAATGTTGAGAGGTAAAATCCTCGCCTTCTTCCCAATATCATCTGATTTTTCACTAGTGGGCCACTTTACCAAGGAAGAGTCAGGGGCTGACTCCACTGATGTTTTCTTTTTGCTTGCTTAGGTGTCTCACATAAACAAATATGAAAAAAAAAAAAAACCCATCAGAGGGGTCAGTCATCCCTTGGGATGTGACTGTTACTAAGTATGATGTTTTTTAATAAATATTAATGGTAATGAGTTTGTTCATTTCTGGTACAATTTTTCTGAATTTTTATCATGAATCCATGTTGAATTTTAACAAATGCTTTTTATGCATCAACTACAAATGAGAAAGAACATTTAATATGCACACATTCCCTGACACACGATGATCAGACTTAAGAAGAGTACCTGTATATCTACACATTGACCATTTATTGCATTTCTCCTCTGTTTAGGCTTCCAAGTTTCCATTAGGTATTATTAACCCTGTGGTTGAAAAATGTTTTTAGCAGTTTGATAATACAGATCTCCTGACAATAAATTATTAGCTTTTCCTGTCTTTATTTTCTCTTCATTTTTGAAAATCACATTCACTAAGTGAAGAATAACAACGTAGCAGTCCATTGTTTTAGCACTTAAAGGATGCTCCATTATCTTCTGGTTTGCATAATTTCTGACAAATTTTACAAGTTATGTGTTTTTTCCCCTGAAAAGATTTTTAAGAACTTAAAATTTAAATTGTCATATAAAAAAAACTTTTAAACTTGCTTCTTACATCATTTATTGAAGACTTGAAATGGATATAAAAAATGATGGTGTTCTTGGGCAAAATCACACATAAATTTTGAGCTTATTTTCAAGATTTTATACAAGCTATGTTGAGTTTTTGTTGGTGATAGTAGTGGTGTTTTTAATGGAATTTTCTTATTTCTAAGTTTATATGTTTTTTCTCTAACTATTGTGGTACAATACACGTAAAAATTTACCATATAAACAATGTGTCTAAATTCTATACTTCAGTAATAATAAATTCATACATGAAGTTGCAGACATCACCACCATCCATAATTCTCACCTTGTAAAACTGAAACTCTGTGCACTCCCTTTACCCCTAGCCACCACTATCTCATGTATGTGGAATCATATATTACTTATCTTTGCTGAGATGGGATTATTTCAGCTGGCATAATGTCCTCAAGATTCATTAGCTCTGTATCATGTGTCAGCATTTCCTTCATTTTAAGACAGAATAATAACCCGCTGCATGTTAGCAGCACGTGTTGCTTATTCATTCTCCCACTGACAGACATCCAAGTGGCTTCTACAGGACTCTCTCTGAGATCATGCTTTCAAATCTTTTGGATATATACATATAACCAGAAGCCAAACTGCTAGATCATATGGTAATTCTAATTTATTTTTTAGTTTAAAAATTTTTTTTTGTTTTTGTTAACTCATAACTGTGTACCTTGATGTATTTATGAGGTTCAGTGTACTGATTTGATACAGTGGGAAATGCTTACGTTGAACTAGTTAACACATCCATCACAATTATATTCTTTTCTTAATAGTTTTGAAATGTACCACTGCATCATGCACATTAGGTGAGGTCCCCCCAAATGCCCTCCCTCTTCCCCCTCTTCCCTCCCGTCTCTCTCCTCTTCCTTTCTACTTTCTGGACTATAGTTATGTTTTACCATTTGTATGATTGTATAGGTGGAGGACACTTATCTGGCCTGCTGGGTGTTTTTACCGCTGCTGCCTGTCCTGCTTAGCAGCTGACTCATCCTGGGGCCCTCCAACAGACTGAGGGACAGTGAACTGATCCCTTGTTTAAGAAGTTTGAGGACTCCTGCATAGTATTCCATGGTATATATATATATACCACAATTTGTTAATCCATTCATGGGTTGATGGGCACTTGGACTATTTGGCAATTATGAATTGGCTGGACTGCAATAAACATTCTGGTGTAAATGTCTTTGTTGCAAAATGATTTTTTGATCATCTGGGTATATACCTAGTACAGGAATTGCAGAACAGTAGGTCTACTTTTAGTTCCTTGAGTATTCTCCGAACTTCTTTCCAAAAAGGTCATATTAGCTTGCATTCCTACCAGCAGTGAAGAAGTGTTCCCACCACTCTGCATCCATGCCAACATCTGTAGTTTTGGGATTTTGTTATGCGGGCTACTCTTACTGGAGTCAGATGTTATCTCAAAGAGTTAGATGTTATCTGCATTTCTCTGATGATTAAAGATGATAAGCATTTTTTCCTTTTTGGAGGCCATGCACCTGTGTTTACCAGAGAAGTTTCTGTTCAAGTCTCTCACCTACATAGAAATGGGGTTATTTGTTCTTTTCTTATCCATTAATTTGAGTTCTCTGTGGATTCTAGTTATCAGACCTTTGTCAGAAACATAACCTGCAAAGATCTCGTCCCATTCTGAAGGCTGTCTGCTTGCTTTACTTACTGTATTTTTGGCGGTGCAAAACTTTTTTAGTTTGATCAGATCCCGGTAATGGATTTTTGGTATTGCTTCAATTGCCTGGGAGGGGGTCTCTTTGTAAAATATTCTCCCAGGCTGATTTCTTCAAATGTTTTCCCTGCACTCTCTTCTACTATTTTTATAGTTTCATGTCCTAAGTTTTTATTTTTATTTTTATTTTTTTGAGACAGATTCTCCCTCTGTTGCCCTCAGTAGAGTGCCACGGCCTCACAGCTCACAGCAACCTCAAACTCTTGGGCTTAAGTGATTCTCCTCCCTCGGCCTTCCAGGGAGCTGGGACTACAGATGCTCACCAAAATGCCTGGCTATTTTTTGGTTGTAGTTTTCATTGTTGCTTGGCAGGCCTGGGCTGGGTTTGAACCCGCCAGCTCTGGTGTATGTGGCAGATGTCCTAGTCTCTGAGTTACAGGTGCTGAGCCTCGTGTCTTAAGTTTAAATATTTTATCCAGGGAGAATCAATTTTTGTTAGTGGTGAAAGGTGGGGGTCCAGTTTCAGTCTTCTACAGGTTGCCAGCCATTTCACCCAGCACCATTTGTTAAATAGGAAGTCTTTCTGCCACTGAAAATTTTTGATTGGCTTGTCAAAGTTCAAATGACAATAAGTAGCTGGGTTCATCTCTTGGTTCTCCATCCTGGTCCATAAATCTACCTCTGTTCTTGTGACAGTGCCATGCAGTTTTGATCACTATACAATTATAGTATAGCCTGAAGTCTGCTAACGTGATACCTACTAATTTTATTTCTGAGTAATGTATTGGCTATTGGAGGTTTTTGCTGATTCTATATAAAACAAAGCACTATTTTTTCAAGCTCTTTAAAGTATGACAATGATGCTTTAAGAAGGATTGCATTAAATCTGTATATTGCTTTGGGTAGTATGGACATTTTAACAATGTTGATTCTTCCCAGACATGAGCATGGTCCATTTGTTAATATCTTTGGCTATTTCTTTTCTCAGAGTATCAGAGTTCTCTTTATAGAGATCTTTCACATCTTTTGTTAGGCAAATTCCCAGATATTTCATCTACTTTGGCACTATTGAAAAAGGAATACTGTATTTTCAGCTTGACTATTTTTGGCATATATAAAAGCTACTGATTTGTAAGTATTGATTTTTTACCCTGAGACACTGCTGTATTCCTTGATCCCTTCTAAGAGTTTTGTAGTTGTGTCCCTTGGATTTTACATGTATAGGATCATATCATCAGTGAAGAGTGAGAGTTTGATCTCTTCTGACCCAATTTGGATACCCTTGATCACCTTCTCTTGCCTGACTGCGATAGATAGCTAAGACTTCTATTATTATGTTGAATAGCAGTGGAGATAATGCGCATCCTTGCCTGGCTCCTGATCTGAGTGGAAACATTTTCAATTTTACTCCATTTAATATGATATTGGCTGTGGGTTTGCTTTAGATAGCCTGTTGTCCCTCCTATGCCTATTTTCTTTCTTTTTTTTTTTTTTAAAGCAAGAGGTGAGATTTATTCAAACCCAGGTCTGGACTTTCCTGGCCTGCAAGCCGAGGTCGAGAGAGCCTCGAACCTGGGGTGGAGGAAGTTTTTATGGTATGCCTATTTTCTTAAGTGTTCTGATCTTGGAAGGATGCTGAATATTATGAAAAGCTTTTTCTGCATCAGTTGAATCATATGGTCTTTGTTTTTTATTTTATTGATGTGATGTATTATATTTGCATATGTTGAACCAAACCTGTAACTCTGGGAAAAAACCCAACTTGATCATGGTGTACAATTTTTTTTGGTGGTGTTGTTCAATTCTTTTTGCTAAGATCTCATTGAATATTTTTGCATTGATATTCTTTGATGATATTGGTTTATAATTTTCTTCCTTTGTTGGATCCTTTCCTGGTTTGGTGATCAGGGTAATATTTGCTTCATAGAATGTATTGAAAAGTATTCCTTCTTTTTCTATGCTTTGGAAAAAGTTGTGTAATATAGGTACTAGTTCCTCTTTAAAGGTATGGTAGAACTTGGATGTGAAGTCATCTGGTCCTGGACTTTTCTTTTTTGGGAGATTTCATATTGTTAATGCTATTTCAGTGATTGATATAGATCTATTCAAGATTTCTAATTCTTTCTGGTTGAGTCTAGGGAAGTGGGATGCTTCTAGGTATTGGTCCATTTCCTTCAGATTTTCATATTTCTAGGAATAGAGTTTTTTGTAGTAATCACTGAGGATTTTTTTTTTTTAATTTCTGAGGTGTCTGTGGTTGTTTCTCCTTTATTGTTTCTCATAGACAATATTAGAGATTTTATTTTTCTGTTTCTGGTTAGGTTGGCCAAAGGACAAGAAATTTATCAATTTTTTTAATCTTTTCAAAAAATCCAACTTTTTTTTGTTGATCTTCTAAATGATTCTTTTATTTTCAAGTTCATTTAATTCTGCCCTAATTTTGGTTATTTCTTTTCTTGTGCTTGGTTTGGGGTTGGAATATTCTTCATTTTCCAGTAGCTTAAGATGATCCATTGAGTTACTAGCTTCCTCTCTGTTTTCTTGATGAAGTCTTCCAATGCTATAAATTTCCCTCTCAGGGCTGCCTTTGCAGTATCCCACAGGTTTTGATAATTGTGTCTTCATTATCATTTTGCTCCAAAAATTTGGTGATTTCCTGCTTAATCTCATCTTTGACCCAGCTGTCATTCAACCTAAGATTATTTAGTTACCATGACTTTGTCTGAGTATGATGATTCTTGCTGCCGTTGAGTTCAACTTTTATTCCATGGTCATCTGATACAACAAATAATTTCTATTCTTTCAAATTTGCTGAGGTTAGACTTGTGTCCTAAGATATGACCAATTTTGGAGGATGATCCATGAGCTGATGAGAAGAATGTATATTCAGTTTTATTAGGATGAAATGTTCTGTAGAGGTCTGTTAAGTCCATTTGTTCTAGGGTCAGGTTTAAATCCAATATTTCTTTGTTTAGTTTCTTTCTTGTGTGTGTGTGTTTGTTTAGTTTCTTCTTGGAGGATCTATCCAAAACTGTCAAAGTGGTGCTTAAATCTCCGGTATTATAGTGCAGGAAGCTATCAAGATTTTTATGTCCATAAGGGTTTGCTTTATAAATTGAGGAGCATTCTGGTAGGGTGCATAAATGTTAATTATCAAAATCTCTTCATGTTTGGTGTTTGCCTTGACAAACTTGTAGTGACCATCCTTATCTTTATCTTTGTTGGTTTAAAGCCAATTGTATCTGCAAATAAAATTTCAACCTCTGCTTTTTTCTAATTTCCATTTGCCTGTATTATAGATGTTCATCCCTTCACCCTGCGTCTATTTTTATCCTTTAAGATAAAAAGATGAGATTCTTTTTTTTTTTTTTTTTTGGCCAGGGCTAGGTTTGAACCTACCACCTCTGGCATATGGGGCTGGCACCCTACTCCTTGAGCCACAGGCACCACCCAAAAGATGAGATTCTTATATGCAGCTGATATCTGGTCTGAGTTTATGTACCCAGTTAGCCAACCTGTGTCTCATTAGAGGACAATTCAAACCATTCACATTAATTAAGAGAATTGATAAGCCTGGTAGTGTTTTGAGTGTCATGTTTTTTGAATGTCCAGTGGACATTTTTTATCTTTTCACCACTTTGGAAGATGGGTTTTGTTCAAAAATTTCTGAGTGAGTTTTCTTTCATGGTAGAGCATTGTGCTGGTCATTATTGAGGATGGATCTGAGAATATTCTAAAGAACTTGTTTAGTGATGGCAAATTTCTTCAACATGTGTATGTCATTAAAGTATTTGATTTCTCCATCACAAACGAAATTTAGGTTAGCCAGATATATGATCCTAGGCTGAAAGTTGTTTTATTTTAGGAGATTGAAGGTCGATGACCATCCTCTTCTGGCTCAAATGGTTTCAGATGAGAGATCTGCAGTCATTCTGATATTTCTCCCTTTGTAGGTGATTTTTTTCTTACATCTGTCTACTTGTAGAATCTTCTCCTTCATCTTAACTTTGGCAAAGTTAATCACAATGTGTCTAGTAGATGCTTTCTTTGGATTGAGTCTTGCTGGGGTTCTGAAAATGTCTACTATCTGAATTTCTGTATCTCTTGCCATGCTTAGGAAATTCTCTTGGAGACATAATCTCTTGGAGTAGAGCATCTGTATCTTTAGGACCATCCTCTTCTCCTTCCGGAATTCCTATAAGACAAATGTTTGATCTTGTGGAGTGATCCCACAACTCTCTCTGGGAATGATCAGTTTTTGCTCTCCATTTGTCTGTCTTTTTGAGCATTTGGGAATGTTCAAAAGCTTTGTCTCCAGGTTCAGAGATCCCTTCTTTTGCCTGCTAAACTCTATTACTGAGGGATTTTACTGTATATTGGAGCTGCTCAAACAACTTTTTCATTGCCTTGAGCTCTGCTATCTCTTTTCTCATTATGTCCACATCTTTGGTGACTATACCTTTGAATTCATTAATTTCTTGAGACAACATTAGAACTACTCTTTGGATTTCGATTCTAACTTTTCTTCCATAATCTTTTCTTCAGCTTACTTGCCATCCATATTCTGAATTCCATTTCTGACATTTCAGCCATTTGTCTCTGCATGCCATTTTCAGTTGTATTTCCCATGTCATTCCTTGGTGTGGGGAGATCTACTCTGGTTATTCATGTTGCCAGAGTTCATTGGTTCCACACCATGTTTTTTTCCACCATTTGGCTATTAGAACTGGTAGCATGAGACTGAATTGGGTTTCCCAGGTAGTAGATATACTCAGCCCCTTATCAAAGCTCTAGGCTTTGTAATTGTGGCTTATCTCCTAAAACATTACAAAGGCCCCTTTCAGAGTTTTGGCCAGAGACTCTGAGGACCCACTTGGTGAGATAGCACACACTAGGTCTATTTTGATATCAGTCAATCTCTATCCTATCCTAAGGATACACAGTACTAGGTTTAAATTTCGGCTGTGGAGAGATTCAGATAGCCACAGTGCCCCGCCCCCACCCTTCAGTTATTTTCCACTACAGAACTTCAAAGGTCAACCTCAGAGTGTCCTGCATAGACAACCACAAATACTAGTTCCAATCAAATTGTCTCAGGCAGTACAAACCCTGTTCAACAGTGAGGGTCCTGAGGTCTTCAACAGACAGTTGGAGCCACGTGTCTATGCCCTCACCTGCCAGACTCAGTCCACACTGATATCCACTTCTCTGCTCACTGGCTCAGTTGGAGCCGGGACCACACCCTGCCTGCAGGTCTCAGTCCACACCCCACAAGCCTCTGTTGGCCAGCTCTGTTGGAGTCAGGGCACCATGTCCCTGCCTGCAAGTCTCATTCCACACCCAGCAAATCTCTGCTCACAGGTTCTGCTGGAGTCAAGGGACCATGCTCTTGCCCTCAGGTCTTGGTCCACACCTGGCAAGCCTTTGCATGATGGCTTATCTGTGACAGGGACCAGCCCTACCTGCAGAACTCAGTCCACACCAGGCAACTAATTTCCCACTTGTGGGCACCATCTGAGCCAGGGGTTCTGCACCCCCTCCCACCAGACACAGTCTAAACCAAGGGTCAACATCACCACTGGGTAGGCAAAGTCATAACCAGGGGACTGCTTCTCCTCCCACCAAGTGTCCCTTTCTTCCCATGTGCTCTTTCTTCCCCAGGAGTCACTGATTCCATCCTGAAGTTCATCAGTCCACACTCAAGATCTCTATGCCCAGATCTCTCAATAAAAGACCAAACACTGCACTCTGTAGGGAGCAGAACTTCAGACCACCATGTGAGGGTGGAAGGGTGGACTGGAGTTTGGAATTGTGGGGGAAAATATTTGTTCAATTTTATGCCTGGCAGGGTGGTGTCTAGGTTCATAAGTGGGACCTCTCTAGAGAAAGAGACCTAGTGTTCAGTGGCTCTCTCCAGTGAGGTAAAATGAGAGGTCTTTTGTTTCCTGCTCACAGAGAACCTGTTGCGGGCCTCCTGCTTGGAGGAGGGGTCTCCCATCCTCTAGTGGATAGGCTATTCTGTCGTTTTTCTCCCTCTGGTCAGGAGCCTCTGCGAGAGTTGCTATTAGTCAGTCATCTTCCCAGAATTCCCTGTTAATTCTAATTTTTTAGGAACCATCACCATCAGCTCTATCATCTAGCATCTCATCAATAGTACACAGGTTCCACTTTTTCAACAGCTTTGCCAACATTTGTTACCATCCAGATTTTTTGATAGTACCTATCCATTAGGTATGAGCTGATATCTCACTGAGGTTTTGATGTGCATTTCCCTTATGATTAGAAATGTTAAGTATCTTTTAATGTAATTATTGGCCATTTATCTATTTCTCTGGAAAAATGTCTATTTAAGTTTTTTGTGCTATTTTGAATCTTTTGGTTTTTTGTTGAGTTTAGAGTTTTGTATTTTTTCTGTATATGAATTTGTTATTAGATACACAATTTGGAAATATTTTCTCCCTTTCTTTGGGTCACCTTTTTATTCTGTTGATATTTTTTGATCTATAAAATTCTTAAATTTTCATGACCCAATTTGTCTGTGTTTTCTTTTGTTATCTGTACATTTTGTGCAATATTATATTTAAAAAATTGTTGCCAAATCCGATGTTGTGAAGTTTTTTTTTTTTTAATTTTTTTGGAGTATATCATAGTCTGTTTGTGTTGCTATAAAGGAATACCTGAGGCTATGTGATTAATAAGGAAAAGAGGTTTATTGGGTTCATGACTATACAGGCTGTAAAGAAGCATGGCATCAGCATCTGATTCTGGAGAGAAACTTAGAATCTCAGCCTTGCTTCCACTCATAGTGGAAAGGGAAGGCTAGCCAGCATGTGCAGCTATCACATGATGAGATGTAAAGCAAGAAAGAGAGTGAAGGGGGTGATGGGCTCCCTTCATTAACCACTTCATGACAGAACTAAGAATAAGCACTCAATCTCTTGAAAATGGCACCCAGACATTCATGAGGGATCCACTCTCATGAACCCAAACTGTAAGCTGACCACATGCCAACTTAAACTTTGTAAGGTGTGGCATCCAAACTATAGTAAAGTATTTTCTTTTACTTTTTTTTTTTTTTTTAAACAGAATCTCACTATGTCGCCGGTGGTATAGTGTTGTGGCATCACAGCTCACAGCAACCTTAAAGCCTCGGGCTTAAGTTATTCTCTTGGTTCAGCCTCCCAAGTGGCTGGGACTACAGGCACTTTCCACAATGCCCAGCTACTTTTTTGGTGTAGTTGTAGTTGTCATTGTTCAGCAGGCCCAGGCCAGGTGTATGTGGCTAGCACCCTAGCTGCTGAGCTATAGGCACCGAGCCCTTTTATGGTTTCTTTAATTGACAGATAAAATTGTATATAATCAGGTACAACATGGTATTTAAAAAAATACACAGTCACTAATTCTAGGTATTAAATCTATGCATTACTTCACATAGTTATCATCTTCGTGAGGAGGATATTTTACATTACTCTCACAACGTTTTTCAAAAGTACAATACAGGGGACCCTTGAAAAACATGGTTTTGAACTGCATGGGTCCACTTACACACGGACTTTCTTCTGCCTCTGTCACTTTGAGAAAATAAAACCAACCTTTCTTCCTCTTCCTCCTCAGCCTAGTCCACATGAGGATAATGAGGATGAGGAGCATTATTGTGACCCATTTTCACCATTTATATACTTCATAAATATATTTCCTCTTATGATTTTCTTTTTTTCATTTTTTTTTTTTTTTATTTGAGACAGAGACTCAAGCTGTCCCTCTGGGTAGAGTGCTGTGGCATCACAACTCACAGCAACCTCCAACTCCTTGGGCTCAAGTGATTCTCCTGCCTCTGCCTCCCATGTAGCTGGGAATACAGGCGCCTGCCACAATGCCCACCTATTTTTTGGTGGGCCCAGGCTGGATTTGAACCCACCAGCTCAGGTGCCAAGCCTATGATTTTTTTAAATAACTTTTTATATTCTCTAGTTTTCTTTATTGTAAGAATACAGTATATAATACATATACTAAATATGTGTTAATTGACTGTTTACATTATTGGTAAAGCTTCTAGTCAATAGAAGACTATTTATACATAAGATTTTAGGGAGTGTAGTTATATGTAATTTTCAACTGCACAGATGGTCAGTACCCCTAACCTCTGTGTTGATCAAGGGTCAACCGTATATTGTCAAAAATAGTCACCATAGGCCAGGCACAGTGGCTCACACCTGATTCTAGAATTCTGTGAGGCTGGGGTAAGAGGTTTACTTGTTTGTGAATTTGAGACCTGCCTGAGCAAGAGCAAGAGCAAGACCTCATCTCTAGTAAAAATACAAAAATTAGCTGGGCCTTGTAGATCAAGCTACTTGGGAGGCTGAGGCAGGAGCAGATCACTTGAACCCAGGAGTCTGAGGCTGCAGTGAGCTACGATGCTATCACTGCACTCTACATGGGCAAAAGAGCAAGACTCTGTCTTTCTTTTAAAAAAAAAAAAAAAAAGGCACCATGGTAAAACAGATCTCTTGAATTACCCCATTAACTGTCATTTTGTATCCCTTGACTATCATCTCCACAACTCTCACCAACCCAACCATCCCAGTCCTTGTAAAGCAATAAGCCACTCTCTACGGCTATAAGATCAATTTTTTAAGATTCTACTTGAGTCAGATCATTTGCCTTTCTGTGCTTAGCATAGATAGTTTTTTTTGTTTGTTTGTTTTTTGGTTTTTTTGTTTTTAAGGCAGATTCTCACTTTGTCACCCTTGGTAGAGTACCATGGAGTCATAGCTCACAGCAACCTCAAAATCTTGAGCTCAAGCAATCTTCTTGCCTCAGTTTTTCATTTTTAGTAGAGATAGGGTCTTGTGCTTGCTCAGGCTAATCTGGAACTCATGAGCTCAGGCAATCTACCGCCTCTGCGTCCCAGAGTGGTAGGATTATAGTTTAGGATTACTGTGACTGGCCCCCTACTTGGCTTATTTTATTCAATGTAATTTCCTCCAGGTTTACCCCTATTGTTGAAAATGAAAGGATTTCCTTCTTCTTCATAAGTGAATAATATTCTGTTTAGTTACATCTATTATGTTTTTATTAATTCTATTGTGAATATTTACATCGATTCCATATTTTGACTATTGTGAATAATGTTACAATAAACATAGGAATGCAAATATGCTTTGACATACTGATTTCACCTCCAATGGATATGTTCCCAGGAATAGGTATTCTATTTTTAATCTCTTGAGGACCCTCCAATTCTTTTCTATAATGGCTATACTAATTTAATTTTCTGCCACAGTTTATAAAAGTTCTGTATTCTCAAATTTTCCCCATTGAGTATGATATATTCTCAATACTTTTCTCTTTTTTCTGACAATCACATTAAGAGGTGATATCTCGCTGTGTTTAATTTTGCCTTTACCAAATAATTAGTGATATAGAGCATTTTTTTAATATGCTGGCTGTCCATACATTTTCTTTTGAGAATATCTATTCAGGTCCTCTGCTCATTTATTAATCAAGTTATTTGTTTTATGCTGAGTCAAGTTCCTTACACAGACTGTATTTTGAAAATTAACCTCTTATTGGTTCTATAGTTTGCAAATATTTTCTCCCATTTTATAGGTTATTTTTTCACTTGACAACTGTTTACTTTGCTGTCGATAAGCTTTTTGGTTTGATGTAATCCTATTTGTCTATTTTTGCTTTTGCTGCCTATGTTTTCAGAATCGTATCTAAAAACCATTGCCCAAATCTATGCCATGGAGCTTTACTCCTGTTTTCTTCTACTAGCTTCACAGTGTCACGTCTAAATTTAAGTATTTAATCTACTTTAAGTTGATTTTTATCGTGTAAAATAATATCATTGTTCTAAATGTGGATATCCAGTTTTCCAAACACTACTAAAAGGATCATCCTTTCCCCCTGTGTATTCTTGGCACCTTTGACAAAAATCCGTTGGTTAGAAATATGTGGATTAATTTCTGGGCTATCTTGTCTATTCCATTAGGCTATTTTTATGCCAGCATCATGCTTATAGGTTTGTAGCATATTTTGAAGTCAGGAATTGTGAGGCCTTTACCTTTTTTCTTTTTGCTCAAGATTATTTTGCCTATCTGGGGTCTTCTGTGCTTCCATACATGTTAGAAATATTTACTCTACTTCTGTGAAGAATGGCAATGGTATTTTAATAGGGATTGCACTGAATCTATAGATCACTTTTAATGGTACAAACATTTTAACAATATTAGTCTTCTAATCCATGATCATGGCATATCTTTCCCCTTATTAATGTTTTCTTCAATTTCTTTTATCTATTTTTTATAGTTTCAGTGTAGAGATTTATTCCTAAGTATTTACTGTATAGCTATTGTGAGTGGGATTTATTTCATGATTTTTCAAATAGTTTGCTCTTATTACAGTGCATAGAAACGCTACTGATTTTTGTATATCGATTCTTTATCCTGTAACTTTACTGAATTAATGTATTAGTTGTAATAGTTTTTGGCAATATTTTTAGGCTTTTCTATATGTATGATTATGTCATCTGCAAATGGTAACAACTTAATTTCCTCCTTTCCAATTTACATGCTTTTTCTTTCTTTTTCTTGCCCACCTGCTCTGGATAGGACTTCTAGTACTATGGAGAAGGAAAGAGAGAGAGTGATCACTCTTCTTTGCTTTCAGATTGTAAAGGAAAAGCTTTCAAATTTTCCCCATTGAGTATGATGTTAGCTATGGGTTGGTCATAAGTTTCATTCCTTCTAAACCTAATTTAACAAGTTTTTTTTTTTTTTTTAATCATTATTTATTTATTTTGCAGTTTTTGGCCAGGGCTCCGTTTGAATCCGCTACCTCCGGCATGTGGAGCTGGCGCCCTACTCCTTTGAGTCACAGGTGCCACCTGACAAGTTTTTATCAGAAAAGAAAATGTTGTCTTTGGTCAGATGCCTTTTATGCTTATATTGACATAATCATATAATTTTCCTTTTATTCTGTTAACACAATATATCATATTTATTGATTTATTAACTATTCTCAACTATTCTTATATACCTGGCATGAATCTCACATGACATGGGGAATGATCTTTAAAATACTGTTAATTTTTTGTCAGGTGTGGCAGCTCTCGCCTGTACTCCCAGCACTTTAGGAGGCTGAGACAGGTGGATTGCTTGAGCTCAGGAGTTCAGGGACCATCAAAAAAAAAAAATAGAAAAAACAAGTTGGGCATTGTGTATAGGGGTACCTATAATCCCAGCTATTTGGGAGGCTGAGGCAAGAGGATCACTTAAGCCCAAGAGTTTGAGGTTGCTATGATCTATGATGCCATCGCACTCTATCCAGGGTGACAGAGTGAGACTTTATTTACAAAAAATAAAATAAAATAAAATAAAATAAAATACTATTAATTTTGGTTTGCTAGTATTTTGATTTAGATTTTTGCATTTCATCAGGGACACTGTGCTTTCATTTTCTCTCATTTGTAGTGTTAAGGGTAAACCTGGGCTTATAAAATTAGTGTAATTTTTAGAAAGAGTTTGAGCAGAATTTATTAGTTCTTTAAGTGTTTGACAGAATTCAGCAGTGAAGCCATCAGCCCCTGGGTTTTCTTTTGATGACTTATTATTATTTATTTAATTTTTATGTGGCTAGCGCCCTAGCAGCTGAGCTACAGGCACCAAGCCAGAGACTTTTTGTTATTGATTTAATCTCCTCACTCATTATTGCCCTGTTCAAATTTTCTATTTCTGAATAATTCAGTGTGGCAAGTTGTACATGTCCAGGTATTTATTCATGTCTTCTGGGCTATCCAATTTGTTGGGACAAAAGTATTCATAATATTCTGTTATCATTTGTACTACTCTTGTAGCAGTTGAAATATCTCCTTTTTCATGTCTGATTTTGAGTATTTTATTTTTTTGGTCTAATAAAGGTTTGTCAACACTGTTTACATTTTTAAAAAATAAACTTTTACTTCATTGATCTTTTATATTGTTTTTCTAGTTTCTATTTGTTTCTGTCTTAATGTTTATTATCTCCTTCTTTCTACTAAATTTGGCCTTAGCTTATTCTTTTTTTTCTAATTCTTTGAGGTGTATGAATAGGTGGTTAATTTGAAATCTTTCTTCTCTTTTGTAGTCACTTATTAGTATAAACGTCCCTCTTAGAACTGCTTTTTCTGTATTGCATAGGTTTTAGTATGTTGGGTTTCCATGTTTGTTTGTCTCAAGAAACTTTTTCATTTCTCTTTTAATCTCTTCATTTATTTACTGGTTGTTTAGAAGCATATTGTTTAATTTACCTATTTTTGTCAGTTCTCTGAAGTTCTTCCTCCTATTACTGATTTCTAGCTTTATACCACTGTGGTTCGAAAAGAAATACTTGAGAAATTTCAATCTTCCTGAATTTTTTAATATTCGTGTTGAGACATAATATATAAATTATACTGGAGAATGTTCCAAGGGCAGTTGAGATGTGTGTTCTGCAGCTGTTGGATGGAATGTTGTTTTTATATGTATGTGAGGTCTATTTTGTCTAGAGTGTAAAGTGTGATGTTTTCTTATTAATTTTCTGTCTAGATTATCTATCCATTGCTGTAAATGGGTGTCAAAGTCCCCTACTATTATTGGATTACAGCCACTCTTTTTCTGCATATATTGCTAAGGAATAGTCCAATTATAATCTTTCACATATGCATATCCACATTTACCATTTGTTGAAAAGACGGCCCTTTCCCTATTGAATGGTTTTGGTACTCTTATCAAAAATCACTTGATATATATGTGGGAGTTTATTTTTGGGCTACAGATTTTATTCCATTGGTTTATATATCTGTCTTCATGCCAGTTCCATGCTGTTTTGATTGCTGTAGCTTTCTGGGGACTCTGGAACTCAGTAAGCATGAGCCATCCAGCTTTCTTCTTCTTTTGTAGATTGCTTTGGCTATTCAGGAGCCCCTGAGATTGCAAATTAATTTTATGATGAATTTTTCTATTTCTGCAGAAAACATGATTGGGACTTAGACAGGAATTGCAATATAAATCACTTTGAGTATTATTGGCACTTGAACAATGTCATGTCTTCCAAACCATGAACGTAGGATTAAATTCCAATTATTTCTGTCTTTAATTTTGTTCAGCAATGTTTTATTGTTATCATCACACACGTCTGGCTTTACTATATGTGTGAAGTTTATAACTGTTAACATATTGCACTGATTTATGTACTACCACTACAACTGGAACACAGAATAGCTTCCTGACCCCAAGAAATCCATTGTGCTATTCCCTGACAGTGAAGTCTAACTGTTCTACCCATAATCCCTGGCCACCACTACTCTGTTATTTATCACTGAAATTTTATCTTTTAGAGAATGTAAAAATAAAAAAAAAAAAAGGAAAAAGAAAACAAAATGAAACGAAAAACAAATAACATATGGCTCTTTGATATAAAATTTAATGGTCATAATAATGTCTTTGAAATTCATCCAAATAATTAGCTTGGTATATAAGTTCACTCTTTTTTTCTGCTCAGTAGTATTCCATCTTTGAAGCATATTTTGTTAAACCATTTATCTACTTAAGGACATGTGTGTTTTCCCAACTTTTGACTATCACAAACAGAGCTGCTATGAACAATTGTTAACAGGTTCTGTATGAATATAAATTTTCATTTTTCTCCAGAAAACATCCAGAAGTGGGATTAAGGGTTTGTTTAATAAGAAACTTTCAAACCCATTAACCATCATTTTAAATTCTCCAAGCCATGGATGACAACCATGGGTAAGATGACCAGTTGCTCCATACTCTCATTAGCACTTAGTAGTGTCAATATTTTTTATCAATTCTCATATTTATGTAGTATTATTTCACTATGGTTTTAACTTACATTTACTTAATGGCTAACTGATGCTGACTATCTTTTCATGTGCTTAGTTCAAATCTAATATCATTATCGTAAAAATATCTTTTCAAGTCACTTTTAAACGAGTTGCTTGTTTTCTTACTACTGACTGTTTTTTTTCAGATTTTTTCTTTACCGTTGGTTTTGCACAGTTTGGATATGCTGTTCCATGGTATTTTTTGTTTATGTTGATCATGTTTATGGTTACCTAAATTTCTTGGATATTAGGATTTCAAAATATTTGGTCATTATTTTTTCAAATATAAAATAACACACACACACACACACACACACACAGTTCTAACTCACCCCACCACTTTCATTTAAATGCTAAGACCATGCAGATTAGGCTGTTGGATTTATCACATAGGTACCTATGGGTCTCTTTTCATTTATTTAGTCTTTTTTTCTTCTGCTTCAGTTTGGAAAGATACTGAACTGTATCTTCAATGTCACCATTATTTTCTTAATTAGTAAACAGTATGCTGTTCAACCCATCAAAGCAATCATTTTAGATTTTTGGTTTTGAGTTTTCAGATTTCCATTTGTTTTTTACATTGTCCAAGTCTCTCCCCATTGTGTTCATGTTCTACTTTAAATACACAGACATCTTTGTAATAGCAGACAATCTCTATCTTTTAAGCCCTTGATCCCTGTAAGTTTTTGGAAAGCTTTATCAATTAATTTTCCTTTTATTCTTGGGCTTCAATTTACTCTTTAATCTCATGTCTAATAATTTGTTTGTATGTTGTGTACTATGAACATGACATTGGTAAATATTTGCATCTTACTGTATTCTTTTAAAATGTGTTAGACTTTGTTCTCACACAGTGAGTCTCTGATGGAACAAGTGGATCCTTGAGGCTGATTTTGAAGGTGTTTGTTTGTTTGTTTGTTTTTGTAAAGACAAGAATGTATCTAGAGTATTATTTACTCCAGAAATAAATGAATACTACTAATTATATGTTCTCCTTCTGGATTCTCTACTCACTCCCAGGAAACCTATCAGGATTGACCATTCTGGCTGGGGGGGGGGGAGAACTTTCCCCTCTGTGAGCTCTGAAAAATTTTCACTTTAAATGTCCCTGGTCATATTTTACCCAGTCTTGTGGTATTTCTCCCTATATACGTGTAGCTCCAAGGATTCAGGGTTCATGGGATTCACATTCAGATTTCTCTCAGATTTTCTTTTACTATATTGCTTCCTTTTCTATAAAGCACTGAACCACAACTTCTTGATCTCTAATCACTGTCTCTTCAATTTAGCAAGATTATGTGAATTACTTGACATAACTTTTTTTGCATCACAATCCAGAATGTGCCTCCAGGCAAAATTTCAGAGAAATGATAGCTTTCAACTCAATTACTTCTTTTCTCTAAGTTAGTGGAGGCCTATTAGTCAATGTATAAAAACTGGCAATTCATACACTTTGTCTAGTTTTATAGTGGTTACTATTGGAGAATAAATTACTCTTTGTTATTCCATAAGGAAGAAGAAGAAATCATACTAAGTCTTTTAAAATTCTCCTTCAAAACACTTATTGTCTCTGTTTTGCTGTTCCCATCAATAACCTGTACAGAGCCTTATATTCAACACAGACTATGAAGCAAGTTTTAACCTAAGAGTGGCATTATTATTTCACGGTATTAGTTTGATTTCCCCATCTCTGAAGCACTGAAATGGTAGGACAACATCTTAAATGTTTAAAGCAAAATCCTTAAGAGTATACAATACACTGTATAACAGATATTCAAAGACATTCAGATAGATATTAGATAATAACTGCTACTTTAAGGCAATCTGGTTATTGCTTTCAGTTGTTGAAGTACTGATGCCAATGTTGAGTCAAGTGATATAGCTAATCAATAAATCATCTTTTTTTAAATCTTTGATTCATATCGAAGATTAAAAAATCATTACAAATCTTTCTTATTTTAAATATCATTCTTGAAGTGTCACTTCTTTGGTTGAAGTTATATTGTACTACAATCTTGATGTTTTGACAGCCCGAATAACTTAGGTACTTAAAAACCTTCAGTTAGGTATTTGAAACTTATGAGATCTTGTACAAAATGTCATTTAACTACCATATTTGTAATGATTCAAGTGATACCTGATCATATGCTAAAAATAATTTCTAATGAATAATTAAGGTGCATTGTTTTAAACTTTTTATAAAATATTTCATTTATTAGGTTAAAAATGGTTATTTTAAATTGCTTTTTTTTAAAGATTCAGCAAAATAGATCAAGTATTTTTCTCTTAATGTGAAAGTGGATCTGTCATTTACAAAAACTTAAGATATTAGAAAAAAACTTGTGCATGTTTGTAAAATTTTCTTAAAGTGTTGGTGACCATTTTCTAAAAAGAAAATAACTAGTAAAAACTCTTGGAATTATCAATGCATACTACTGCTTAAGCAGACATTATGTAAAAAAGAAAATGATACCTAACAAGATTTAACAAAATTTATCAAAACTAGTCATCAAAATCAGGAAGAGAAATGCTTTCTGCAGTCAATGAAGTTCAATGATAGCAATAAAGCACTAAATTTTGAACAGCTGGAAATTTATACCAGGTAAGTTTGGTGTTCAGCTTTTTTTAAAGAAATAAGTCTTTCAAAACAAAGGTTTTAAGAAGAACTAGTATTTAAACATCATGTAATAAATATAAAACAGAGAATAATAACATTGTAACCATTTATTAATGAAAAGCTTACAGGTTCTTACAATGTAAAGGAACTACAGATGTTCCTAGACTTACAGTGAGCTTAGGTCCCCTATCCCATTAGTGAAAAATCTCATAGGTTGAAAATTCATGCAGTCATTTAATACACTGAACTAATCAATCAACTATGCCACTGTAGCAATTTACTGACCATCATATATTAGCCTAGCCTACCCTGAAAGTGCTCAGAAAACTTATGTGGACAAAATCATCTAACACAATGGCCATTTTATAGGGACATGTTGAATGTCTCCTATAATTTACTGAATGTTGTACTGAAGTATGGTTTCTATTGAACATGTATTCCTTTTATATCATCATAAAATCAAGCAATCATGTCAAACCATCATAAGGACCATTTGTATAGAAATCATATGAGATTAATAAGCTACACCATCATATAGTATAATAACCACAGCCAATTAAATGAAAAGAAAAATGTTACTGATGGTATCTAAGTTTAATTTTTCTTTTGACGAAGTCATTATCTTTTTTCCTAGGACTCGGGTAGCAAACTGTGGCCTATGGCCCAGATACATCTTATCATTTGGTTTTGTATGACCAGGAAATTAAGAACAAATTTTATGTGTTTAAAGGGTTGAGGAAGAAAACAACACAAAAAACAAGATTATGTGATAGACTGCTTTTGGCCAACAAATAATCCAGAACTTAAAAAAAAAAGCTTGCAAACCCTTGTTTTACAACACTTCTGGATTTAAGAAACATTAGGAAGACAAAGTGAAGCACTATATTTTGTAAAAGGAAAACTTGCAGTTATAAACAAAAACATTAAATATAAAAATCTTCTGTAAAAGTTGCTCATAATTCCATTTTGTTAGACATAAAATTTATGAATACAAAGTTTCTCTAACTTCCTGTATGAGTTAATTCATGAAATACTATGAAAATAATTATTCACTGAAGTAAGAACAAATTGGAACATTTTCCTTTTGTGTGACAGACTTCATTCAATTTGTTTTTATTAATCAGATCTGAATGATAATTATCCATCACAGTTTTCACAAGGTCAAATAGACCAATGAGATATATAAAATTGGATTGTTACATTTACAAAAGAAGGAAATAATTTCTGTGTTCTTAAGAATGACTTTCAAATATAATCTACCCCTTATAGACAACTTCTTCCAAAGTATTTTTTTCATTAGATTATTGGGCCTAGTTAAGTTTCCTTCCCGTTTTTATTTTCAGATCACACAATCATGTAGTGCACTGTAAACTCTGTCAAGCTTGTATAAAAATTGAAACTATAATTACACAAAGTGTTTTGTAAAAAGTCTCAAAGAGTCAGAAAACACTACCACAGTAAGCAATTTACATTGCTACTCAATGTAAACTTTGACAGAAGTTGTGATAAAAGTTAGGTGATGATTTTACCTCATCACCTCCCCAAAGTGATATAGAAATTAATCATACATAAAACATTTTAAATAGATTTCAAAATACTAGCAGAATTAGCAAGACTAAAACTGAAAATGCAGAACTGTTAGCATCAAAAACATTTTTCACCAACAGTATTTAATGACAATTTGACTTAAAAACCCATCTCTCCTATAAAAATGGCATGAAGTTAAACTTACCCACCTCATTACTACAATTCTACCAAACTATAATGTTCTTTAATAAATTTTATCTGTCACTGTTCTCCTTAATATTCTAGCCTATTCTTTCCTCTCCCACACTCTTAAAGTGATAACACACTGCAATTCAGAATGGTAAAAATGAACCTGTTACTATATAATAGCCCATAGTATAACAAAATTAGATGGACTATGAAGAAATAGCATAGAGTTGGAAAAAATAAGTATTGTTTAGGGTTTGGTAATGATACTTTATAACTTTTTATCCCTGACAGTCAAACATAGAATAAACAAGATTAAACACATTTTTTACATATGAATTTGACAACAACTTAGTATCAGTTAATAAAACCAGACTTGCTATTTTTTACTTTTCATCTTAATAAATAACAAGTAATAATTTAATAATAGAAAATAATTCCATAAATAATCCTATATTGCCATTCCCATTAAATTATTACTTCCCTATGGAGAAATAATTTTCAACCCAATTTTATAATACAAACAGTTTTGAATATTTTAATATAATGATTGCAGAATATTTCAAATAATCCAGTTCATAGATTTATTCTAAACAATTTGAAGTTTTGGACATAATTGTCCCAAGAGCATGCTGTTTTTTTCAGGAATGAGATATTAGCTATATCAATTTTAAATATTTTATTTTAAAACTTACATAATAAACTTAGAATTCAAAATAGTATTGCAAAGCGGATATTATAACAAGAGTTGAATAAACTATCTTTTTTCTCAAAATATTATTTCAAAATAGAAAAAACATAAAAGTAGTACATATATTAAGACTGCTATCAAAGGAAAGAAACAAAACTATAGAAACTTACATGGTTAAATATTTTTTGAAGCTTTACAACGTAATTTTAGTAACTTAACTGTTATCCCTAAAGATTTGGGCTAGATTTCGTGCAAATATTAACCAAATGCTTTTATTTAGAAGCAAAGCTGTCATATATACTATTGCAGTAATTTCCTCAAAAAGATTGGAGAAATAAGAGTATGTTATTTCATTATTTTTAGCTCATCAGAAAATCTGAATAATATCCAGCTATAGAAGAGATGTGGTAAAATATAGGATGTAAGCAATGATGTTATAACTGGCAAAAGAAACAAAAAGCACAAGTAACTAATTTTATTCATGTTAGACCACAAAACAACTTTATAACTTCATCAAAAGTGAGTATATCAATTGACAATCTTAATATACCATTCCTTTATTTTTTTTTTATTTATACTTTTGACTTACAGTAATATGTAGAATAAGATCAAGGGTTAGAATTTTTTTGTAAGAGCCACATAGTAAATATTTTACACTTTAGTGGACTGTATGTTTTCTATTGAAATCAATCAATTATGCCATTACAGCCATCTACAAAATACATAAAATAATGGCTTACATGAATTCCAATAAAATTTCATTTACAAAAACAGGTGGCTGCCAGATGTGGCTGCTTGGTCAGAGTTTGCTGAAACCTGCTATAGACCATGATATAAGGATGATCAACACCCCTATCAACACCCTGTTTAAGAAATACAGGCATACCTTAGAGACACTGCAGGTTTGGTCAGACACCACTGTGATGAAGCAAGTCAGACAAATTCCCTGCTTTTCCAGTATGTGTAGAAGTTAACTTAACACTACACTGTTGTCTACTAAATGTATAATAGCATTATACCCCAAAATTCAATGTACTTACCTTAATTAAAAGAGACTTTGTTGCTAAAAAATGCTAACACAGAGAGAGGGAACACATGCTCTTGGAAAAAAAGTGCCAACAGACTCACAGGGTTGTCACAAACTTTCAATTTGGTAACCTGGTATCTACAAAGTGCAATGAGCGAAGCACAATAAAAGAAGCATGCTTCTGTATGAATCTTAGGGTTACAGCATCGATAACATTCCCCTGGATTCAAGAACTACAGTGAATTTCTCATCTCTACTCACATTTTGTACTTTTTCGACTTAATGAATATATTCTTAGCCATGAGTGAATCTTTTTTGGTAAATATGAATTTGAGAATTCTATTTCACTACTGCACAACATTACATTATAACCATATAATTTAATTACCTATTTTCCTGTTTATATATACATTTAGGTTGTTTCCAGTATGTCCTTGGTTAAAAATACTATTTTTACAAGTACTTTATGTCTCTGTTTGTATACATATATAAAAATTATTCCAAAGGAACAGAAGTGCTGAGGCAGTATATGTTTACAAATTCAACTTTATTAGATAATGCAAAATTATTCTTCAAAATGATTGCAACAATTTACAATCCCACTGCATGATTCTACACCCGTCCTAATACACGGTTCTTAAGCATAAATTTTATACCAATTAATAGGACTTAAATTATTTCACTTTGATTTTATTATGCATTTACATAATTGCAAATAAGGCTGAGCTTTTTTTCCACATGTTTATTGACCACTTCTATTTTCTCATCTGAAAATAACTGTTTTTGTGTGATATATATATATATATATATATGATGTATTTTTGCCTATTTTAAAATAGAGTTTTGGTTTTCATATTGACTGGTGGGAGTTATACATTTTTTTAAATCCAGGTATCAACCATTATTGATTATCAGTATTAAAAATATCTATCTTTCCAGTCTGTGGAGAAACATTACACTTTGATTAAAAATGTAGTAAAATACACATAACATAAAAATTGCCATCTTATCCATGTTTAAGTATACAGTTCAGTAGTGTTAAGTACTGTAATATCTACAGATATATATAATATCTATCTTTCCAGTCCATGGTCCAGTCCATAGATATCCAAAGATAATATCTATCTTTCCAGTACATTTTACACCCATTAAAATGTAATAATAAAATACGTATAACACAAAAATTACCACTTTAACCATTTGTAAGCACACAGTTCAGTACTGTTAAGTATGTTCACTTTGTGTGCACCTTCAGAAAGCTTTTATCTTTTGCAAAACTGAAACACAATACCCACTCAACAATTCCCCATTTTCCACCACCCATAGTTAGTGGCAAATACCATTCTACTTTCTGTTTCTATAAATTTGACTACTCTGGCTAACTAATATAAGTGGAATATACAGTAATTTTCTTTTTGTGACCTGCTTATTTCACTTATGATAGTGTCCTCAAGGGCACAGCCATGTGGGCAGCATGTAGCAGAATTCCATTCCTTCTTCAGACTGAACAGTATTTACTATGTCTATACTACATTTTGTTCATCTGTCTACTTGATGGATACTTGGGTTGCTTCTACTTCTTGGCTATTTTGAATAACGTTGATATGAACACAGGCCATAAATATACCTTAGAAACCTTGCTTTAAAGTATTTTGGATATATATACCCAGGAGAGAAATAGCTGGACCACATGACAATTCTATTTTTAATTCTTTGAAGAAATGCTTCAAAGCATTTGAATTTTAGGATGGGTTTTCTATACTGGCTGTTCCATTTTACATGTCCACCAGGAGTGCAGAGGATTTACAATTTCTCTATATATTTGCCAATGTTTGTTATTTTATTTTTAATAATAGGAATCCTAATGAGTGCGATATAATATCTTGTGGTTTTTGACTATATCATTTTCAAATTGGGTTATTTCTGGTTTTGTCGTTGAATTGTATGCATTCTTACATATTCTGAATACTAAGCCTTTAACAGATATTTGCAAATATTTTCTGTTTCTACAGAGTGCCTTTCGCTCTGTTGATTGTGCCCTCTGAAACACAGAAATTTTAAATTTTTCTGTAGTGTAATTAATGTTGCTTTTTTGTCAGTGATTTTGACCTTATACCCAAGAAATCATTGCCAAATCCAGTATCTTGAAGTTTTTTCCTATGATTTTTTTCCTAAGTGTTTTAAAGTTTTAGGTCTTATGTTTAAAGTTTTTGATGAATTTTGAGTTGGTTTTCACATAGAGAATAATCAAAGTGCCTAATCACTATTCTCTTGCATACAGATATTAAGTTTTCTTAACACCATTTGTTGGCAAGACAGTTTTAACCCCATTGAATGGTCTCAGTGTCCATGTTAAAAACCATTTGACTGTGTATGTGTATGCAAGAGCTTTTGTCTGGTCTAGAGATTCTTATTCTATGTTCAGTAATGTCTTCTTTATGAACAGACAGTACTACACTGGTTTGATTACTGTCAGTCTATAGTAAATTTTGCAATCAGGCAATGTGAGTCCATCACCTTTGTCCTTCCTTTTCAAGACTGCTTTGGTTATTTGGAGTACCTTGAGATTCCATATGAATTTTAGAATGGGTTTTATTATTTACACACAAAAAATTGGTCAACTGAAATGATCATGTACTTTTCTTTCCTTCTTTCTGTTAATGTGGTCCACTACAGTACTCAATTTTCATATGCTGGATTTCCTTACATTTCAGCAATAAATTTCACTTGGTTATGGCATATAATACTTTTAATACACTGCTGAAATCACTTGTGCTAGAATTTCGTTGATAATACCCACATTAAGATTCTCAAGTGATATTGGTTTTATAGTGTTTATTTAGAGTCTCTGATTTCAGGATCCACAAAATGAGTTTGCAAGTCTTTCCTCTTCAATTTTTCAAATGAGTGTGAAGTGGACAGCTGTTAATTATTCTTAACATCGGGAAGAATGTCCCAGTGAAGTCACTTAATCCTGGACTTTTCTTTCTTAAGAGATTTTGAATATTGATTGGATTTCCTTACTTCTTGTAGATCTGTTTCAAGTTTGTTTCTTCATGATTAAGTCTGGGTAGGTTGTGTTTCCAGGAATTTATTCACTTCTTCTAGTTATCCAATTTGTTGCTGTTCAACTGGTTATAGTATTCTCTTATAATGAATCCTTTTCATTTATGTGGCATCAGTTTTCATGCCTCTTCTTTAATTTCTGACTTTATTTATTAGATTATTCCCTCTCATCCCATAGTTTTGGTATGTTTTCTTTCAGTTTCATGTGTCTTAAAATTTTTTTTAATTTCCCCTGTGATTTCTTCCTTGACCTATTAGTTATTTATAATATGTTGTTTAATTTCCACACAATTGTGGATTTTCCGAATTTCTTTCT
Source organism: Galagoides demidoff (assembly GCA_963574575.1). NCBI lineage: Eukaryota > Metazoa > Chordata > Mammalia > Primates > Galagidae > Galagoides > Galagoides demidoff. Next base: position 11,090 of record CAUYQV010030128.1, on the reverse strand, counting down.
GCTATTGATTTCTAGTTTTATTTCATTGGGATTAAAAAAAACATTGTAAGATTTGAATTACTTTAAATGTATTAAGACTTGTCTTGTGAATGAACACATGGTTCACCCTACAGGATGCTTTATGTGCACTTGAGAAAAATGTGAATTCTATTGTTGTTAAGTGTCCTATGTATGTCTGCCAGGTCCCACTGGCCTATAGTTATCTGCTTCCTGACTGACTTTGTGTATGGCTGTTTTATCCATTATGGAAACTGGAATATGAATGTCTCCTACTATTATGGTAAATCTTTTCCTCCCTTAAATTCTATCAGTATTTCTTTCTATATTTATGACATCTGATATTTGGTGCAAATAAAATTATAACTGCTCCATCATCTTGGTGAGTTGACCATTTTATTCTTATATATTGTCTTCCTTTGTCTAGTGTAACAGCTATGGCTTAAAAGTTTATTTTTTCTTATATTAGTATAGCTATATCTGCTGCTTTGGTTACTATTTGAATGTAGTATCTCTTCATATCTTTTCACTTTCATTCTATGAAAGTGTGTGTATCCTTAGAATTAAAGTTAGTCTCTTAGAGACAACACATAGTTGGCTCCAGATTTTTTTATCCATTCAGCCAATCTATGCCTTTTGATTTGGGATTTAATCCATTTAAATTTTATTATTATTTTTTTAACCTGGTTGTATGACTATGTCTAAATTTTTTTTCAGGTTAAGGTAAGGGTACATATGATTAGGTTACAGTGTCTTCACTTGTTAGGAAAAGTCCAAGTTGTATTTGAGTCCTTCACCCAGGGCATGTGCCATATATCCCTACATTGTGCGCGTTAGGTGGGAGCTTACTGAGCCCCCTCCCGCTACCCTTCTTAAATTTAATTGTGTTTTTACTCTCATATGGGCCTTTACTTGTTCATCTACTGGTTTCAACTTAGTATTGAGTATATGAGATGCTTGTTTTCCATCCTTGAGGTACTTTACTAAGAAGAATATTCTTCAACTCCATCCAGGTAAATACAAAAGATGTAAAATCTCCATTCTTATGGCTGAATAGTACTCCACAGTGTACATGTTCCACAGTTCGTTAATCCATTCATGGGATAATGGGCAATTGGGTTGTTTTCCACTTCTTTGTGACTGTGAACTGAGCTGCTATAAATATTTGAGTGCAAATGTCCTTATGGTAAAATAATTTTTTTCATTTGGGTAGATACCTGGTAATGGGGCTGGAGCATCAAATGAAAGGTCTACTTTTAACTCCCTGAGGATTCTTCATACTTTCCCCCCAAAGGCTGTATTAGTTTTCAATATCACCTACAGCTTTCTGTAGTCTTCTCAACATCTGCAGCTTTAAGATTTTGTGATATGGGACATTTTCACTTGAGTTAGATGACACCTCAAGGTGGTTTCGATTTGTATTTCTCTGTTCCTTAGGGATGAAGAACATATTTTCATGGTCCTGGCCATTCTTCTGTCTTCTTGGGAGAAAGTTCTGTCCGTTTCTCTTGCCCAGTGATAGGGCTGTTTGCTCTTTTCTTATTGATTCGCTTGAGTTCTCACTAGATTTTGGTTATTACAACTTTGTCGGATTTATAACATGTGAATATCTTCTCCTATTCTGAAGGCTGTTTATTGGCTTTGTTTATTATGTCTTTACTTGTGCAGATTTTAAGCTTGATCAGGTATTCTTTATTTTTGATGCTGCTGCAATTGCCAATAGGGTCTTCATAAAATCTTTTCCCAGGACTGTATCATTAAGAGTTCCCACACTTTCCTCTAGAGTTTTCATCATTTGTGTCTTAAATTTAAATTCTTTATCCAGTGTGAGCCAATTTTTGTAAGTAGTGAGAGGTGCAGGTTGCATTTCAGTTTTTTACAAATGGCTAACCAGTTTTCCCAGCACCATTTTTTAAATAGGGATTCTTTTCTCCAGTGTATGCTATTGTTTGTTTATCAAAGATCAAATGGTGACATGAGGCTGGTTTCATCTCTATGTTTTCTACTCTGTTCCTTAAATCTATGCCTCTACTTTTATGCCAATACCATGCCATTTTGATAAGTATGGCCTTGCAGTATAACCTGAAGTCTGGTAATGTGATGCCTCCAGATTTTCTTTTATTTCTTAGAACTGTATTAACTATTTGGGGTTTCTTCTGGTTCCCCAAACAAACAAACAATGATTTTTTCAAGATTTTCAAAGAATGACCTTGGTGTTTTACTGGAGGTTGCATTAAATCTATAAATTATTTGAGTAGTATAGATATTTTAATAATGTTGATTCTTCCCACCCATGAGCAAGGTATGCTCTTCCATTAACTTCTTCTGCCATTTCTTTTCTCAGGGTTTCACAGTTCTCTGTGTAGAGATCTTCCATAGCCACTTATATTTTAAGATTTACTAATATAGAAGAAAATATTGTTCACATTTTGTTAATTGTTATCTGTATATCTTACTGTATTTTTGTCCCTCTTTCCTTCCCTTATGCCTTCCTTTGTGTTTAGTTGAATTTTATTGTGATGTATTTTGATTCCCTTCCTTTTCTCTTTTGTGTATTTTCTATATGAACTTCTTTTGTGATTATCATCTGGATAAGTTATAACAATCTATTTTAAACTGAACAACTTAACTTTAATCACATATAAACACTTTACTTCTTTATAGCGCAACTGTTTCCACTCCTTATGTTCATGATGTCACAAATTACATTTGTATATATTTTAATCCATTTGCTCAGATTCATTTTTTTCTTCACATTTTTAGCTTTTAAATCCATAAAATAATAATGGAACCAAAATGATAATAAAAGTTTTCATACTTATTCACACATTTACTGGAGAACTTTATATTCTTTTTTTTTTTTCCCGCCGGGGCTGGGTTTGAACCTGCCACCTCTAGCATATGGAGCCAGCGCCCTACCCTTTTGAGCCACAGGCACCACCCAGAACTTTATATTCTTATATGTATGTGGCTTTAAAATACTATTTAGAATTCTTTCCTTTCAACTTGAAGAACTCCGTGTAACATTTCTCATATGTTAGATTAAATATAATGATAAAAAACGTCATTAGCTCTTGTTAATCTAAAGAATTCTTTTATATATTTATATATATAGTATGTTCTGAAAAGGAGATGTAATAAAAAAACTATAAAAAAGCAAATATATATATTTTATATACATGTTGTATATATAAATATGTATATACATATTATGTATATTTTATAGTTACATACATACATAAATATATTTGCTTTTATAGTTTTTTAATTACATCTCCTTTTCAGAACTACCTCCCCCAGCTTCTTCCCCCCCAGGGTGCCTTCCTCCTCCACTTGCTTTAGGGGACCTCCTCCTTCTTACCCCCTTTGGTCCCCTCTTCCTCTGTGGCCCCCTCACCTGCCCACCTGGTGACCATCTTTGTGAGCACCAAGTAGAGCTACAGGGAGAATAGATATTGGGCAAGTGTCCACAGTGATAACAGGTACTGGGCAGGTATTGGGCCCGGAACCTGGCCTTACCCCACAATGTGGACACCACAGGTTGCATTCCCTCCCCTAAATCATGCTGCCAGGGGCACCAACCCTACTCCTGACTCACCTGGAGGGGAGCCCAGAGTACTGGTAAGGGATGGCTTGACATTTCCAGTAATGGATATATTATTTTTGGTTGACAAGTTTTTATCTTTATTTTGTTGCTTTCAGGACTTTAAACATATACATATCATCCCTCTGCCTTCTGGATGTAAAGTTTCTGCCCAGAAATCTACTGATAAGCTTACAGAGGCTCTCTTGTACATGTATTGTTTTCTCTTGCTTTTTTCAAAAGTCTCTTTGACTTTCAACATAATGCATCTCAATGCATTTTAATTACTCTAGGAGAAACTTTTTGAATTTGAATTTACGCATCTTTTTCCTACATCTTAAGACGTTTTCAAATGCATTTCTTCAAATATGCTCTTTGCCCTTTTTCTCTTTCTTCTCCTTTTGTGAATCCTACAATGCATATTAGTCTTCCTAATAATGCCTCATAAGTCTCATAGGCTCTATTTACTTTCCTATAGTGTTTACTTTTCTTCATTCTTTTTTTTCCATTATTGTCCAATGCCACAATAATTCCCAAATGACTTGCCCTCAAGTGTGCTTATTCTTTCTTCTGTCTGATTATGTCTACTCTTGAATCCCTCTAGTGAATTTTTCAATTCAGTTATACTGTTTAGCTTCAGAATTTTTTATAATAATCTTTGTTATAGTCTTTTGTTAATTAAACATTTTCCTAATCTGGTTAAGTTGTAATTCTACATTGTCTTTTAACTCATTAAGCATAGTATAAATAGTTCTAAATTTTCTTTTATCCAAATAAGTCAAAGACTTCCATTTCTTTAAGGCAGGTTTTTGGAATGTATTTTGTTCCATGGAATAAGTCTGGCTTCCCTTTTTCTTTGTATGCCTTATAATTATTTATTGAAATGTGGGCACTTTAAAAAATGGTCACCTCTCAGACTTTATGGACTGTTTTTGTGTAGAAAAAACTTTTACTAATCATCCTGACTTAAAGGATCAGGGTCCTTTCACACTCTTTTTGGAGATGTATTTTCCTTAGGCCTGTATGTTTGTTTTCACTGCAATTCCCTGCATATAGAGTTACTTTTAAAAGTCTAAATTTTCCTAAGATTCTCAGCCCTGCTTCTTCTCAGAAGCCCTGAATTTTTACTTTATTGTGCAAATGATCTCATCAGCTACGGATGTACAGATCTCTGCATCTTGTACATGCTTCAGTACCGACACTATTTTTGGTGGCCTCTTACCCGGTATCCAAACTATGCCACAATTCCCAGAAGTGCTTTGAGTCAGGGACAACCAAAAACAGGCATAGTGGAAGTTACCAGAGAAGCTAGAATTTTACAAGCAATTTCCAATGTTTCCTTTCTGTTTTGAAGGAGGAAGTTGAAATTGGGCAATTTGTTCCTGACAATGAATGTTTTCACTGTGTTAGGGAGGGTATGAGACAAGGACAAACAAAATACCATAAAATTTCCTAAGGTTTTGAGTAGCTTTTTCTTAGCTGTTTACTTCATTGCTATCGCTTTTTATTTGATTTCTAAAGTTCTAACAAAGATGTTTTGGTCCACAAATTGTTTATTCAATAATTCTTTGAGGAGGATAGGGGGTTGATGCCTCCTAGTCATCACCTTGCTCATGCCACTCTTGATGTTTTCGATTTTAATGATGTCATTTGATGAATGTAAGTAATTTTAATATGGTCAAATTTATCATCCTTTACATTTTGTGCTTTTATGTCTAGTTTAAGAAATCTTTTCTGCCTTTAGTATTACATATATTTTCCTATGTTTTCTTCTGTAACAGAAGATTTCTAATCACTATGGTAGTGACTTTTGTTTATTTAGGGAGGGGGGATTCAAATCCTTTCTTTTTTCTTTATAATCAACAAAAAAAGGATATCCAATTGATCTAGATGCATTTATTGCATGATTTGTATCTTCATCATCCATCTGTAATGGAAACTATCAATAATGATCCTATATATGTGTGGAATCTGATAGTTGTGGATGTTTATTCTGACATAGTAACCTATCTCTAGGCCACTATCACAATATTTTAATTATAATAGCCTGTTAATCTTCAAAATTATCTTTGTTATTTTCACCTCTTTATTCAACTACAGAAATTTAAGAGAAATCTTGATAAATTCTATGAAAACAATTTTTAATTAAATTTTTGCTGACATTAGTGGATTAGCAAGGACTAAAATCACTTCTTTATGATGAATCTTCCTATCATGAATATGATATAATTGACCATTATTTAGATCTTTAATGTTATTCAAAAATTTTTATAATCTTCTCCATAAAGGACATTAAGTATATTTTATTACAGAATATAACACAGACAGTCGGGTATGGTGGCTCATGCCTGTAATCCTAGCACTGTGGAAGGTTGAGGCGGGTGGATTGCCCTGAGTTCATGGATTTCAGAACAGCCTTGGCAACAGCGAGAACCCATCTCAAAAAAAATAGCTGGGTGTTATGTCAGGCACCTGTAGTTCCAGCTACTTGGGAGCTGAGGCAAGAGAACTGCTTGAGCCCAAGACTTTGAGGTTGCCGTGAGCTATGATACCATGGAACTCTACCAAGGATGACAAACTGAGACTCTGTCTCAAAACAAACAAACAAACAAACAAACAAACAAATAAAAAAACAGATAAAACTGCATAAAACTTAGGTTAATCAATTATTATGAAATGAACACCTTTTTAACCACTGTATAGCTAAAGAAATAGATGTTTCCTAAGTATCCTAGATGGACTGCATGTGATCTCTTTTAACTACAATCCTCTCTCTACTTATAACATTTTCCTGACTTTATGACAGTCATTTTCCCATTATTTATACTTCTGTCACACAAATGATATAGCTGTATTAAAAGCTATTGATACTTATTTTTTGCTAATACTTTTTGAGACGTCTTTTAAATCTCTTTTAAGCAACAAGTTCCCCTTTTATCTTCTTTTTCTCCATGCATTTTATTCTGAAGAGATCAAGTGATTTGTATTGCAGAATTTCTACCAGTGTGAATTTTGATAATTTAATTCCCATGGTATAATTTAACTTGTTGGGTACATATGCTTAATCAGATTCAGTTTTATTTTATTTATCATTCATTTAGTCAATCTTGCTGAGTGATATTTTTCAGATCTGGTTGTCTAGTTGTCTCTCTTTCTATAATGTTAGCAGTTGATGAAGCTTAGATTTATTAAGTCTTTAGAGAATATTAAAAGCTAACACACCTTAAATATTCCTCCACTATGAATTAAATGGTGTTATTTCTTAAAAGACAAAACTTCCTCCATTAATGATTTGATATCACAGTGTTCACATTACAGAGGAAGGGCAGAAGACATACTTGAATCTTTTCCTTTATTTAGTAGTTTTCAAAATAAGTAGCTGGTTTTCTATTACCCCTAAATTTAACCAAATCATTTTGTAAATTATTATTATAGACCCTGCTTTTAAAAATATCCTCATATATTTTCATGTATTGCAGTTATTACATTAACTGATCCTCAAACAGTGCTATCTATGATCAACAGCAATCTCTTCAAAATACCTTCTGATTTCTTTTGGCAATATTTGATACCTTCCTTAGTTTTTGGTATCAAAAATTTTGCAGGTAAATTCTTAATATTTCTTGCCCTAAGCCTTGAAATGACTTATTTCTCCAAGTAGTCCTTTCTTTCAGTGGTAAATAATATTTCCGAACTGCAAGTGTGCATGTTCCTATTGACTTGGTTTTGTTGTTCTACTGAGACAGTGGGGCAGTGCTGCTACTGAGTAGTATGCATATACCCACAGTAACATGGGTATGTGTGTATGTGCATGTGGACAAACATATGCATTAAGAGTCTAAACTGATAATGTTTAATTCAGATTCCAAACTAAAAGCTTCCCCTTTAACTCTCCTATTTTATAGCTCAATCTCTGTTCTTCAGTGAGAATTCTGATCTTCATTAAAACATGATAATCACAAAGCATTTTTATCCAACATTATGTAAGATTTTTATAAAAATACCAATCATATCACTACCAATATAATTACTGTTTTTTACAGTGTTCAGAACATACAGCTATTATATCTGATACATTTTTCCATATAATGCTCATTTAATTAGTTCTCCAAGTAGATCTAAATTTCATGGTCATCATGAGTCTTTGTGTTGACATTACCTCTAGTCTGTTAGATTGCCTGACATTCATTTTATAGTAGATTTTTTCATAAGGGCTAATGGGCATAATATTTCTTAAATTCTTTCATGTTAACACTTGTGGCCTCTCTGTGTAAAAGTCAGTCTAACAGGTATTTTCATTCCTAGTTTATCTTAAATATCTTATTCCATTTTGTTCTCATAAAAAAATATGGTGTCAAAAAGTATAATAAAAGTCTGACTTTCTTTAATTAATGTTTGTATTTTTATCTAAATACTTGAAATACCTTTTTCTTTTTCCATAAAGGTCATTATTTATTAGAACATATCTTAATTTTGATCATCTTTGTTAAGTTTTTCATGTATTTAATGTACTATTTCAATGTATATTTTCAAATCTCTCTCTTTAAAAATAAATATCCAGGAAAATTTCCTTGACTTATCATTCCTATTATTTTTGTCTTTTACTTTGGTTTTCTTGCTTGAAAATCCCTACAATTTGTATGTTAGATATTCTATATTTGTCACTTTTACTCTTTTCAAATCTCTTTTGTCTATTTTTAATACCAATAATTTTTCCTTTTTAATTTATATTTCTCTAATGGCCTTATTCACTTCTGTATTTCTTTTTAGTCTTTAATTACATACTTACCCCTTTATTTATAATTATTTCCTAAGTTCTATCACCACATTTCTGAAATTCTCTCCATTATGATTTAAATTGGTCTTTTATATCCTGCATTATTTTCTTTTTTTCTTTTCTTTTTTTTTTTTGGAGACAGAGCTTCAAGCTATCCCCCTGGATAGAGTGCCATGGCATCACAGCTCATAGCAACCTCCAACTCCTGGGCTCAAGCGAGTCTCCTGTCTCAGCCTCCCAATTAGCTGGGACTACAGGTGCCCGCCACAATGCCCGGCCATTTTTTGGTTGCGGCCATCATTGTTATTTGGTGGGCCTGGGCTGAGGATTCGAACCTGCCACCTTAGGTGTATGTAGCTGGCGCCTTAGCCGCTTGAGCCACAGGCGCCGAGCCATCCTGCATTATTTTCTAATTTCTTTTAGCCCATTTAAAATCTTTTTCTCCTTAGTTTCTACTGCTATGTTTTCATTGCTGAGAGGGCTTTTCTACTCATTCTCATCTTATACTAACATACAGTAAGTATTACAATCATAAAGAGGATTGTAACACTTAAGATTTTATGTGAAATTAGTTTTCCTGAATTTTAAAATAATCTTTAGGTAGCTCAACGATCTCCTTTAGTGTCTGGGATTACTCTTTCATTATTTTCATGTAGTTTTCAAAAATATGACAACCTACTTTCTGAGCTCTCCTGGCTCTCTTTATTTTTCCCAGTTGTACTTGGCCTCTCTGTCTCTCTTGCCCTTCTGCTGCTCACTGATCCATGAGTGACACTGGGCTGCTTAACTAGGCTCATTCCTTTAATATTTTATAACAACATTTCAGTGATTTCTTCTTCTAAGATTCCATTCACAGCAGTTTTTCCTCTGTGTGGAACTCTGTCCTGAAGAGAAGTTGAATTGGTTAATATCTCATGGGCCCCACATGGCTCTGTCCTTTTTTGGCCTTAACATGGTACCCTGGGATCATCTGCTATTAGAACGTAAGGGCCCTCTCTCTTTTAGCTACTGTTCTTGAATGGTCTTCTGGGTTTCCAGTAAGTGTTTATGGACCAGATTCCTTGAACGCTCCCTTGCTTCCCATTACTTTTTGTCACAAATCTGCTGATACGATGTATCATGTAGCTATAGCTTCTTGGTGCAGGCAGTCCCCATATTACAAACATTCAACTGATGTATGACTTACACTTATGAATGGAGGCTACTATAGGTGATAGGTAGATGTACTTGTTCCTACTTTCACAAAAATTCAACCTAAAAACCTACAGAACCCATCTCATGGGCTACTGCGTGCAGCCACCCAGACATATTTTGGGGTTTAACAAGATACTCTGTCACCCAGTTTTGTTCCAAAGGTCCAATTGTTGTTCTTAAAGTTATTGTTTCACCAACTATTTTACTGTTTTTATGTTAAAGAAATCAGGGATATTTATAAACTATGTCAGCACTGCCATCTATCCTGAATTTGTTATGTGCATTTTTTGGTATTATTATAGTTTTAGAATATTATTTCTGAAATTACATTTTAATTTATAATTTCCAGATAATGTAAATATTCAAATTTTTCTAATACTATGACTGATTCATGAGTGACATGGGCTGCTTAACTAGACTCATTCCTTTAATATTTTATTTTATTTTTTTATTGAATGGTAACTATGTACATTAATGCACTCCTGGGGTACAGTGTGGGGTTTTCACACACAATCCGAAACACTTCCATCAAACTGGTTAACATAGCCTTCATGTCATTTTCTTAGTTACTATTTTAAAATGTTCACATTCTACTCTTAGAAAGATTCACTTGTACCCTTGTAAGATGAACCTCAGAAGTGATCCCTCCCCCTTCCCTGTATTCTTAGGTTGTTACTAGGTTATAGCTTTCATATAAAAGGTATAAATTAGTTTCATAATAGAGGTGTGTATATTGGATACTTTTTCTTCCATTCTTGTGATACTTTGCTAAGAAGAACATTTTCCAGCTCCATCCATGTGAACATGAAGGATGTAAAGTCTCCATTTTCTTTATGGCTACATGGTATTCCATGGTGTACATACACCACAGTTTGTTGATCCATTCGTGGATCGATGAGCACTAGGGCTTCTTCCATGACATGGCAATTATGAATTGGGCTGCAATAAACATTCTGATACAAATATCTTTGTTGTAATGCGATTTTTGGTCATCTGGGAATAGACCTAATAAAGGAATTGGAGGGTCAAACGGCAGGTCTATTTTTAGTTCTCTAAGTGTTCTCCAGATGTCTTTCCAAAAGGAACATATTAGTTTACATTCCCACCAGCAGTGTAGGAGTGTTCCCATTTCTCCACATCCACGCCAGTACCTCTGGTTTTGGGATTTTGTGATATAGGCTAATCTCACTGGAGTTAGATGATATCTCAAAGTAGTTTTGATTTGCATTTCTCTGATGATTAAGGATGCTGAGCATTTTTTCATATATCTGTAGGCTGTGTGCCAATCTTCTTTAGAGAAATTTCTCTTCAAATCCCTTGCCCACCCTGAGATGGGATCACTCGTTTTCCTCTTGCTAATACATTTAAGTTCTCTGTAAATTCTGGTTATTAAACCTTTGTTGGAGAAATAACCTGTGAAAATCTTCTCCCATTCTGATGGCTGTCTGCTTGCCTTACTTACTGTGTTCTTGGCTGTGCAGAAGCTCTTTAGTTTGATCAGGTCCCAATAGTGTATTTTTGATGTTGCTTCAATTGCCC
>CAUYQV010030123.1:0-22395 GCA_963574575.1 Galagoides demidoff | reverse complement strand
GGTACATTTTAAAACTATTAAGAGTAGAGTATAAATGTCCAACCCTACCAAATAAGTAAATGAGGTTTTGGTTATGTTGACAAGTTTGATGTAAGCTTTCCATATTGTATATCAAATTAGCACATTGTACCCCATAGATGCATTAATGTACACAGTTATGATTTAATAACAAAATTAATAAAAGTACCGTGGTGCCTGTGGCTCAAAGGAGTAGGGTGCTGGCCCCATACACCAGAGGTTGCGAGTTCAAACTCAGCCCCGGCCAAAAACTGCAAAATAAATAAATAAATGTAGAAAAACTAGCCAGACATTGTGGCAGGTGCCTATAGTCTCAGCTACTCAGGAGGCTTAGGCAAGAAGATCACTTGAGCCCAAGAGTTTGAGGTTGCTATGAACTATGACATCATAGCACCCTGCCCAGGGTGACAAAGTGAGACTCTATATCAAAAAAAAAAAAAAATCAGGGTCAGGAAGATGGTGCTGAGGCCCTAAGGGGGTCAGTGGTGCTGTGGGGGGAGGGTTGAGGTAGGGTCCGTGGGAGGAGAGGTCAAGTGGGCTTTGGATAAGGCCCCCAGGTTAGGCCTTACAGGAAGGCCGGTTCCCTGTCCTTGGAGGGGATGCTGGCTTTGCCTTCCCAGACCTCCCTCTCCTGATGTCAGACCTGTGGTCCTTACTACAGGGGCAGGGAGCATATAGCAGTCAGCCACTTGGCAGTGATGGTGGGTCCAGGCCCAGGTGCAGGTGAAGCAAACGGCAGTTGAGCCTGACCTTTCTCCGCACGGACTCTCTCTGCTCTGAGCTTCTGCTCCAGCACTCCTGTGGAGAGGGCAATACAGTCCACTCCTTGAAGTGGGCACTCAGCACATCTAGCCCCCGAGCACGGCTGCCTGCCTGCCACTCCTACAGGGCAGTGGGCTGGGTCTTCATCATGAGATTTTGGCCCCCAGTGCAAAAGTGATGGGGCTGCTGGCAATGTTGTCAATTCCGTTAGACCTAAAAGTCATGCACTTGCAAAGGTGTAAGCCCAGGCTCTGACACAAATTCAGTGGCCAGAGGGTGGTTAGGGCACACTCTGTGACGGGAACCCACTGTGTGGACATCACGGAGTGGGGCGGGGGGGGGGTTCACAGAAGGAACCCCCTGGGGCTTCAGGAAAGGAGGGGCCACAGCACCAGCCAGGAGGCAGTCGTGGGTTTCTGGGTGCACGTGTGTGTGCCCAGGAAGTGGGTGTAGAAGCTTGAGCCCCGCTTACACACACACTAAGGACATTCCTAGGGCAACACAAAATCTTTGAGACTTGACACTGCTTCTTCATTTCTGTTTGAAAATAGGCTTGGTCTGATCCAGATCCTACTTTATGACCCAGGAAGAGACTGTGGCAAAGCCATGGAGAGGGATGAATCAGAAATTGGCAGAATAAATGATACAAAATCTGAGATCAAAGCTCTAATCCCGTCGCCCGTTTTGGTGATCTTCTGAGAGAGGTGTAGAAGGACACTACTGGGCATGACTTAAGAGAAAATCGCTCTGAAATGGACAGTGCTTTTTGTTCATGAAAAACAGACCCCTTGGTGCCTTTGTCCGTCACTGCCCATGCCGGGAGCCTCCAAGCCCGATGCGCTCTGTCTGCTGGAGGCTGCGCCGGCTGTGTCTGTCATCCCTATTGGTGTGAGCAGAGGCCAAGGCTGTCCCTGCACAGACCCTGCTCTGCGAAGGCATCAGGGTGAAGTCTGTCTGAGAGCTCACCAGGCCTCCAGGGAGTGGCGGACACTTAGTGCTGGGCAGCAGGTGCCATTGTCCTCCCTGAGTTCTGAATAGCTGCGTGGTCCCAGCAGAGGTCCAGAAGATGGGCCTCGCCTACCCAGGACTGTCACTGTTGGCTGTCAACCTCCCATGTGCCATGGGACTCTTTTAAACCTCAGCATGCTCATCAACTCACTGGCAGTGACTGTGGCCCCAGCCTACGTCACTGCATTTTAACTGGAACAAGTAAATGCTGGGCTTCTGTTTGATAGATGTCTGGGGATATTTAAGTTGACAGCTCAACTTTACCATTTTCTTCCCAAATGACAGCAGGCTGGTGACTGGCCTTGGAGATGGATTTTTCTGTGAACCACCAGGTGCCTGCTCCTTCCAGCCTGCAGGTGGGGTGAGTGGGGCTTGGGCAGGCTGAGGTCTCAGGCTGTTAAACCACAGTGATTAGAGGGCTAGTTTTATGGGGAGCCTCAGACGGCTAACTCACATGGCCACTGTAATTATAGCAGGCTGGAAGCTGGTGGTTGACTCTCAGAACTGAGTTTAGAATCCCAGAATCAGCCGTGGCTCTGGATCAGTCTTTGTCGTGCGGGCTGTCCTGTGCAGTGTGTGAGGTTCGGCAGGACCCCAGGCCATTGTTCACTAAATTCAGTAGCATCCCTTCCTCCCAGCTGATGGCAACCAAAAAAGGGCCCATAGGTCTCTCAGACAACTCAGTGCATCTGGAATGTTTCTGCTCTGTACATGAAACCACCTACATGTGGCTTCATGGCACTGGACCTAGAGGCTTAAGGGTATCAATCCATCCTGGATCTGGGAAGATATTTGGATAATCACAAACTAGGATGCTGAGAGTTATAGTCCTCAAAGTGACCACGTCCTGAACAAAACTGCTTTAAGGTGTAATGGGGACCATCCGTCTCCATTCTTGGTCTTTCCATCTCAGGGCAGGGGAGACACAGTCCTCGCTTTTCACACACGGAGATGTCTTAGGTGCCTCTGTCCCTTCTCCCAGGGTGGTGATTTTCTGTAGAGGTTCTGATCAGGTTACAGGATATCTTGGTTATTTAATAAATGTCATGAAACTTCTCACCAAATTTGCAAAAGTAAACCAAAAGCCCTGACACATGAGAACCAATTGTATAATTGTACATTACAGGAAAAGTGGTTGTCATGAAGTCAGGTCCCTGAGAGGCGAGTTCTGCCCAAGAACATGGGAAGAGCATTGAGTTTCTTATTACAGAGGGGAGTGATGAACCCCTCATCCCTGACTTGCCCTGGGCTGTGAATCAGGTATGGTCATGGGTGGGCTGGGCTGTAGGTGGGCAGGGAGCTGGACGGGGTGTAGGTTCTAGAATTTCCCTTAAAGGAGAGACTTGGAAGAAACAGTTAAGTTTGCAAATCGTGTTGGCAAATTCTTGCTTAGAAGTTAGTTTTAGATTAATAAAGTCAGCTGGAAGCTTTTATCCTCAGTTAAATAAATATTCAAGGGGGGACTTTGAGGCTGCTAATGGAAATAAAGGCAGAGGCCAGCATGTTCCCAGACCTCCTTGGCTGGGCAGCTGGAGGTAGCCACCCCTTCTCCCCTGACATCCCAGATGACTTCCTGTGTCTCTCAACCTGCTCCCTTCCCAGGGAAAAGTCACTCTGGGTCCATTACATCTAAAAGTCACTCTGGGTCCATTACATCTGGCGTTCTCTGACTTCCCTCCACCCCACCCCCCAAAGGAGCCTGGACTTATATCCAAGTTCTGTCACTTGATAGCTGAGGGTGCCTTGAACAAGTCACCTACCCTCTGAGCCTCAGATTCCTCATTCTTAGAATGGGGATCAGAATTCTCCTGACTCTGCCGGGTATTGTCCAGGTTAAAGAAGATAATCCTTGGAAAGCAGTTGCCACAGCGCCTACATGTTGGAAATGTTCTCACTGTCATCCTCACCATCGGTAGTAGTTGGTGCTGGAGACTTGGGGAATCTAACGTCCTCAGAAGCACTGGCGAATTGCCATCTTTGCCGAAGAAAAGTACTATTGATCTCAGCTGTGTTTTTTTCTTTTTTCTTTTTCTTTTTTGAGACAGAGTCTCAAGCTGTCACCCTGGGTAGAGTGCTGTGGCATTACAGCTCACAGCAACCTCAAACTCTAGAGCTTAAGCTCTTGCCTAGGCTTCCCAAGTAGCTGGGACTACAGGTACCCGCCACAACCCCTGGCTATTTCTTTTGTTGCAATTGTCATTGTTTTAGCTGGCCCAGGCTGAGTTCAAACCTGCCAGCTTCAGAGTATGTGGCTGGCACCCTACCCACTGAGCTACAGGCACCACCACAGCTGTGTTTTTTTTGCTAGTTAAGCTCAAAAATGTCCATTTTGATTTGGAACCAGTGCACCCTCTTATTAACCTTTGAGAAATGCAAACTAGTTATTTCCACAAAAGACCACCATGGTCATTAGGACAGGCTGGGCTTACGTTGTCGAAATAAGCTGGCCCAAAATCTCATGGCATGCTGTGCTGAGCTGGGGTCTTGCTCCCTGCAAGCCCATCCTAGGTCAGCAGCCGTGGGGCTGCTGCTCTTGTCTGCCACGCAGGGGCTCTGGCGCTACTCCCAGGGATTTGCTGGTTGCTTTGGGAGGAGAGTGACATGGACAATTGCCAAGGGGAGTTTCCCACCTCAGCCTGGAGCACTTCTCAGCAGGGCACTTCTGTTTGCATTTCACAGCCCAGAACTGGTCACATAGGGGAATCACTTCTGGGAAGAAGAGGTCAGGGACCTCCAAGGAGCCATGTACAAAGGCCACAGCAAAGACTGTGGGCAGGGATAGAGGCTACTGGGCCAGTGGGGTTTGCTTAGAGCAGAAGATAACATTTTGTTAAGGGGCCAGGGGGATAATATTTGGGGATCTGTGGTTCACATAGTTCCTGACCCAAAGACTCAACTCTGGAAAGCAGCTGCAGACACCATGCAAACAAATGGACCTGGCTGAGTCCCAACAAGACTTCATTTGGCAAAAAGAGATGGGTCATCATTTGCCAACCCCGGGTTTAGAGCATCCGAGAGAATCCCTAAAAGAGCCAAACCATGTTTTTAATAAAAACCTAATATTTCAAGTGAAACCCCAGTTGGGGCTGCTGTGAGGAGGAGGAACAAGATGGCATGAGGGGCTTTCAGACGGTCAGCAGTAACCACAGTAGGAGCTCAGATGGTCAGCAGTGACCATGGAAGGAGCTCAGATGGTGGGAAGTGACCATGGAAGGAACTCAGATGGTGGGCAGTGACACAGGAGGAGCTCAGATAGTTGGGGAAGGACACTGGGTGACAAGGTCAGCATTTCCCTGGAGGTCACAGTTCAGGCTAAGAGTCCATGAATAAGTCAGAAAACACAACTGACTAAAAACCGGCAGGTACAAGGAAATACAGGGTAGGAAGAGCGAGATGCCACATGGGCAGCGCCTCTGAGGACAGTGTTCTGTGAGTCTAGATGTGAGGCCACCAGGAGGTGTCCACCTCAGAGAGGACAGCCCCTTGGGCCAAGTGGAGCAGAACAGGACTTGATGTGGGGCTTTCAGAATCCTTCGGGGTGCTGGGCCTCTAGGATGACCACCCATATGGTACCAGAAATCTGTGTCTTTCCTGCTTTCTGTCTGGTGCAAAGACAGAGCTTCTGGCGGGCAGGGACTTCAGCTCCTCCAGCACCTTCTCCCCAGCAAAGGGAGAGGACAGCACTTGAAGGAATTCCCTGCAGGACGGAGGAGGCGTGTCAGTTAGCACATGCGCAGGGCAGATCTCACATGCATGCTTCTTCAGATGGTGGTGGTGTTTCTTTCTCGATTTGGACTTAAAAGATGTGTGAGAGCCAGGCCAGCACCACACTCCTGCTTAATTATAGAACTTCCCCATTTCACCCCCCGCCATTTTGAAAGACCCCGCCGCCATCTTAGTTCAGCTTCCCCTAAAACTAGGCTTTTCCCCAAAATCAAGCACCCTAACCAGCCAATCAAAAGGACACCCCACCATGTTGCTCCACACTACCCCAGACCCCCACCCCCTACCCCTTGTGATTAGTTACCCCATACCCCTCTTGCTCCACACTAGCCCAGACCCCCACCCCACACCCCGTGTGATTAGTTACCCCATACCCCTCTTGCTCCACACTACCCCAGACCCCCACCTCACACCCAGACCCCCACCTCGTGATTAATTAAGAAATACCCCTATGCCAATCAAGAGCCTCCCCGTACCGCCCCATACCCTGACCACCAATCACCCCAACTTCCCCATGTGCAGACCCCCAGTGAAAATTGTACCCCACCCTTCTTGCCTTCTGTACCCTATAAAACTTGCTGGACCTTGGGTTCGGGGCTCTCTCTCGCTGGAGAGTCCTAGCCTGGGGCTTGAAATAAAGCTCACCTCTTGCTTCTTACATCAGTGTGGCCTCGAACTGTTTGACTGGGGGCTTCTTGAGGGTAATTTCAGGCGTAACAGATGCATTAAAGACTGAGAGGTAAGTGAACGTCACTGCACCGGCTTTGCCTGGCTCCTGACTTTGCCAGCTGGCCAGGGTCACATGGCTGTTGGCAGGATTGGGTGTCCTTGAGCAGCTCTGCTTCTAGAACAGCGAATACTAAGGTGAACTTGCTGGAAGAAAGAAGGGAGAGCAGGAAGAAACCATCAAAGTTTCTTCATACACTTTGTCAGGTCTGTCCCGGTGACAAGCCACAGCACACTGACTTGCCAGGAGCTCTGCTCACTGCCACGGTCGGGAACGTTGGGGAATCATGGCTGAGGTAGTGGCCACAGCCTGGATCCAGGGGTCTGGAAGCACCCACTGCTGCCTCTGGAATCTCAAAGAGTGACACCTCCCTGCTGCAGGAGGACCCAGGCTGCTGGGACCACTGCCCAGGCAGCCAAAAGACAGCGGCCCACCCCTACTCACCTCACCCTCCAAACCTCACACAAGGACACTGAGTCCTCCCTGCAAAGGTTCAGGGAGACAGGCTTGTAGCTGCCCTAGTGTACCAGTGTCCTGGGGCTGCCACAGAAGTACCACATACAGCGCAGCTTAAATATACACTTATTGTCTCACAGTTCTGTAAGCCAAAAGTCCAAGGTCAGGGCTTCAGTGAAGGAGACTGTCCCAGGCTTGACCTCCAACTTCAGCTGGGTTGCTGGCAACCAGAGGGGTTCTTTGGCGTGTAGAAGCATATTGCAGACTTCTGCCTTCACCCTCACAGTGCTCTTTCCATGTGCACGTCTGTGCCCAGGTTCTCTCTTTCCCTCAGGACACCAGCACGCTGGGCTGGAGTCAGCCTCATCTCAGCTAACTCATCTGCGGTGACCTCAAGTCCAGCACGCTGGGCTGGAGTCAGCCTCATCTCAACTAACTCATTTGTGGTGCCCTCATGTCCAGCATACTGGGCTGGAGTCAGCCTCTTTTCAACTAACTCAATCTGCAGTGACCTCACGTCCAGCATGCTGGGCTGGAGTCAGCCTCATCTCAACTAACTCCATCTGTGGTGCCCTCACGTCCAGCATGCTGGGCTAGAGTCAGCCTCGTCTCAACTAACTCATCTGCGGTGCCCACATGTCCAGCATGCTGGGCTGGAGTCAGCCTCATCTCAACTAACTCCATCTGCAGTACCCTCATGTCCAGCACGCTGGGCTGGAGTCAGCCTTCACAACCTCATCTCAACTAACTCCATCTGCTGTGCCCTCAGTCCAAATAAGACTGGGGTTTGGATGTCAACATATGGAGTTTGGGGAAAGGACACCCAGCGTCTGTGGTCAGCAGCTACCTTTGAGGGGGACAGAATGGTGGGGATGAAAGTCAACACACTGGCCACGGGCCAGGTAGATGGGTTGTGGGAGTGGATGCAGCACAGAGGGAACCATGGGCCCAGGGCCCGGAGCAGGACCGAGCCGAGTGAGGAGCAGAAGGACTCAGCGCCCTTGCAAAGTGTGCAGAAGGGCCGGAGGGTAAGGAGGGGCTGGGGGGGGGGGGTTGGGCTGTGTCATGAAGGCTTTGAGGCTACCTGGTTCCCCAGTCAGAGGGAGTCAGAGAGCCAAGCCAGCCACAGCCCTCTGTGTGATTTTTCTCTAAACAGAATATGACTATAAAAAGTAGGCATGTGTTAGACTAACCTCCCGTTAATCACACACGAGTTTTCTTCGATTTGTAAGATCTGTTGCTCTTCCTTATGAAAAAGCTCACTCTGAGTCGTGCTTAGTGGGCAGGTTTGAGCCAGGCCTTCGAGTTGTGTTTTTCGGGAACTCTAACCTGCCTTCCACATGCGGTAGAGAGCTCGACACACAGGGAGCAGAGGGGCCCGAGATCACCGCAAAAGTCCTGTGGAGACAGGAGGAAACGTTGGCTTAGACCCGGCCTGGTCTTTGGGACAGAATAACATTGGTAATAATTGAATTTAACCTTCACCAAAGAAGCCTCATGATGTGTGGCTAGAAAGATACAATGAAGAATTTGCAACTTAGGAACCGGGCTGTTGAGTTTTTTTTAAAAAAGATCTTATTTGAACATAGTTATCAGTTAAGAAAATAGATTCGGAATATTTATATGACTGGCCTGGGTTCGTTTCAGACCGACTGAGGAGGACGGGCCTTCCCTTCCTGCTAAACCCTGACAACCTCACAGTTTCTCTTTTTGCTTTCAGGTGATGTTTCTCTTACACAGTCTGCTGTTTAGCTGAGAAAGTCTTTGTCTCCATGTACTGAGTTCCTTGATGTTTGTCCTTCTCTGAGTCAGACTGTCCTCACTGAGTGACAGGCTGTGTCCCTTAGCAGTCCGTGGACCTGGGCTCCAGCTGAAGCCTCCCTGGGCCTGTTGGTGCATTAGGCCTGTGCCGTGGGCCAGCTGGTCCCCACGTGGAAAGCACATGTAGCCTGCGGTGCCCGGGGCTCGGAGAGCCGCTGGTTTGCTGTGCATCATGGAACCTGACTAGCGTGTTTTCAAACAGACATTCGGACATTGGAAAGAAGCACAGGTAATAGGATGTTCTCGAAGGATTTGCTGTTGCTGTCATTGAGAAATTTGCAGGCCTTGTCCTGTGGAGTTGACCCTGTTGACCCTGATGACCCTGAGCACACCATGCCAGGGAGCTGAAATGGAGCTGCCAGAAGGGCTGTGTTCCTTCAGAGGCTGTTGTAACAAACTGCCACAACCGGATGGCTTCAAACAAGAGGAATTGATTCTCTCACAGTGCTGGTGGCAGGAAGACTGCACGGAGGAATTGGCAGGGCCGAGGGGTAGGGCTGTGCTTCCCGTAGGCTCTGGGGAAGGAGGCTCCTTCTTGCTTCTCTTGGCTCCGGTGGCTCTGGGTGCCCCGGACTCCCCCGGGCTTGCGGCTGCATCCCTCCATTCTCTACTGTCACATGACCTTCCCCGTGGTCTGTGCTTTCTCTTGGTCTCCCAGAAGGACATTTGTCAGCCCAATTGGGTAAGATGGGATGGCCTCATTCTGAGGTCTTGATCATCTGTAACGGCTCTTTTTTCAAGTAAGGTCACAACCACAGAGTCTGCAGATTATGATGGGGATATGTCTTTTGGGTGGCCACCGTGCAACCCCATCCAGTTTCCTTGCTTGGGGCAACTATTGTTGAGAACTCCCCACTCAAAGCCCCCACCCGGGGTTTTACTAAGACATCCTCTCACACTCCTTTTGTTGTGAGTCGTGCCCGAAGTTGCCTCGGAGCAGCAGAGCTGTGTCTGGAGAAACAGAACCCAGATCTGCGTTCTGTTCAGGGGAGAATGGTTCCCAGAGGAGGGGCAAAACCCAGGTTAATCACCGCCAAGATCAATTCTGGTATGTGCGTAGCACCTGCTGGGCGTTTGCTTTGGAACGGTTTGCATTTGAGGTTTGAGCTTCAATTGCTCCCTCATCTCAGATGACCAACGCTCAGCTTGTTTAGAAGACATCGATACTCCCATGCCGTGAAGTTTGAGGGTGAGGAAGGAAACCTTTTCTACATGTTGAACTGTTGTAATTTCTATTTTTATTCTGGAAGTGCTGCATAATAAGCCCCCAAAGACCTTGAGGTTTGCTGCTTACTCATTCCTACTCATGATCTGAAAAACAGCCTGTCTCCAGAGCAAACGAGGGTCAGGTTACGTGCTGCGGTTCTGTGCTTTGTTCTCTGGAAGGAGGGCACTTGGCCGGCAGAGCACTGGTGCTCTCTGGATCCTCCATCCTGCCTGTCCTTTCCTGGTGGTAGACAGAGATAACAACCCAATCTGGGAACTGCAGGAGTGACACTGTCTGCACCAGCTGAGGACAGATGGAGACCTCTGTCTCCCACAGGCTGTCCCAGGGACAATTTCCGGGGATATTTCTGGGGTCAGGAACATTCACCGACTGGCTGATGCTGGAGTATGCACAATGCGGAGGGACTGTGGAACCCGACTCCCTGTCAGTGACATCCCTGTCAGCACATGGGCAGACCCCCTGCCTCTGCTCCTTGTCCTCACTGCGTCTCTGGTCCATCATCCTATGCCCTGACTACACCCACGTTCTCCGCCCTGCGCCCCCTCAGCGGGGAGCAGGTGCACCTTGCAAAAAGCAAGTCTGGGCATGAGTTTTTCTTCACTGAGCAGGGGCTGCCGTCCTGCTTAGAGTCACAGCCATGGTGCTCCTGGTGGCCACTCCCCTCCCACCAGTCTCAAGCTGCAATTCCACCCAGGCCCTTGCCACACCCCCTCCCCCAGGTAGCCACAGAGCTCTCTCCATGGCCCTTCCCTTTGCTCCAAGGCCACCATTCCAGGAGATGGCCAGGACCCACCCCTCTCAGCTTTATTTACCCCGTACCTCTTATGCTTTTCTTAACAATTTCCTCTCTGTCTTTCCCCTCTTTCCCCCATAGAATGGAAGCTCCCAGGGAAAGGGATGCTTTGTATTTGTTTGTGTTTTGGGGCTATTTCCCTGGTACCTGCAGTGGTGCCCAGTGCTCTGTAAGCAGGCAGAGATGTTTGCCGGTTGAATGAATGAATGAATGAATGAGTTAAGTGAGTGCCATGCCGAAGTAAAAGCAGCATTTGCCAAGTGTCCTGTCAACCTATCTGTTCAGAAATGGCTTTGTCATTTCTGTCTGAAATGAGTCATCTGCTTAGGGGCCTCACGATCCTTCCCCTCTCCTCGCCCACAGATATGTATTTTTTAAATGATGAAAGGGTGGATCATTTGAAGTTACCGTGGGATGTGTGCTTCTCTGGCCCTAAGCGTGGTGCTGACCATGTAACTTTCCATGCACCAGTTTAAGAAGGCAGTAGATTTCCACCAAGGAAGAGGAAGAAGCCTGTGCCAAGGACGAGAGTGGTGTTTTACTGGGGAAAAACAGGGGCGGCTGGTAGACAAAGCGTTCTGTGGGCTTAGCGCTTACAACACCGCCTTCCAGCTGCCAGGTGCAGAAGCTTAACATAGAAGCTCCCAGACAAAATGTTTACTGCCTGTTACCTGCAAGGACACATCCTCATTTACCCAGTCTCCAGTGTATTTCTGAGAAAAGCAGTGTTATCCGCAGGGCGGCTCAGTAGCACCAGCCCTGCTTAGTGCATTATCTGGGGTGCCGCTGTCTCTACTCACCTTTTAAAAAGGTGCTTCTTGCACCCTGGCCATGTAATTTGTTAAACGCGCCGGCTGGGGCTCCAGGAAGAAGGCAAGTGATTTCAATCCAACCTGCTTTAGAGTGTTGTTCTTGCTGAACTACCCGCTTATTTGTTCTTTTTCCTTCATTTCCCTCCTGAGGCTAGCTGTTTGTTGCCCAGCACGCTGATTTACAGAATGGGAAATGATCTCAGTTTATCTGTGGTTTCACTGACCTCGTACAGAGCTTATGGACGGCACTGGGTTGGAGCTGCATGGCGCTGCCTCATGAAATCGACAATATTTGGTCAATGGCAACTGCTTACGGTTCAACCTAAGAGCATCTTTCAGTGAATGACACAGTTACAGGCTTCAGAGCCCAGGATCCAACATTCGATCCCCTGTTTGACTGCCCTACATAACCTCAGTGTTACCAAAGAAAAATTAAAGAGGTTTATTCTGAGTCAAGTGTGTGTGACTGGCAGCCTGGAGCACATTTTCAAGAGGTTCTGAGAAAAATGTACCCTCAGTAGGCGGGTTACGACTTGGTTTTATTTCATGGAGACAGGAATTACGTGTAAGATCCTAAGTCAGTACCTGGAAGGCTCACAGTGGTTTGGCAGTGGGGGTGGGTACAGGTTGCAAGTAGGTTTAAAGATCCTTTGATCTGTAATTGGTTAAAGAAATGACGCTTTGTCTAAACGTAAAGGCTTGGAATGTTTGAACTTAAGAGGTGTCTGTTAATCAGAAACTCAAGTGCTGTGGTTAAGTAAATTGATGGCCTGCAAGTGTGGTGTCAGCTGTGGCCTTAGGCCCGTTAATGATTTAGCATCTTATTGTTACAAAGAATAATTCCAACAGGGAGGAGGCAGAGCCTGGCGCGTCTGACCTTCCTCCTCTGGGCTGGGAGCTCAGCTTCATTTTTTGGGTGGTGGGGGTCCTGACTCAGGAAGAAGTTCATTCAGTCAGGTGGGGGGCTTAAGATTTTATTTTAGTTCACACTGGGAAAGTCCTTTAGCTTCTCTGGCCCTCTCTTGTCCTCACCTGTAAAATGGGTCAATTAATGGCCAACTCATGGATTCCCTGATGGGATGTACTTGCAACAACTCGGGTTGCTTCAGTAAATGGTGCCTGCTGCTTGTCCTTCGTTCCTTCATTCCTGTCGTGTGTCACTTATGCTGGAAGCTGCAGGAAGCCAGTACGCGCTGCTTTGTGCTGGCAGGTGGTCCAGCGATGCTGGAAAGTAGAGTCAGCGCTGGGCCAAGGCCAGAGCTCGGAGCGCAGCCTCTCGGACGCCTGCCGTGTGTACGGTTTTCCCTGTTTAAAGCCCAGTGTGCGCCGGTGTCTTGCGTCACTCTTCTTTGCTGTGTTTGCTGCTTATTATTAGTCATGAGCTTGTTTGTGCTTTCCCATGGCCAGGGCTTCTCCCCTCCACTCCCCGGGGTTGGCAGACCGGGGGGTCCTGGCTCTGTGGCCTCGCTCTGCCCATGCTGCAGCCTGTGGCCTCCTCCGTCCACTGTCTTCTCCAGGTCTACAGCAGGATCTGGCTTTTGTAACCAAACCATGTACACACTGTTTAGGGCCCAGTGCAAAAGGAAAACAGAGCCCCTTGTTCAGACACTGGTAAGAATTTCAAGATGGCGATGGCCAGGTATTAGCCCAAGAGTGGGGACCTCTGAGGGTAGAGTCTGTGCCACCACACAGGTTACACAGCTTTGATACCAGGTCTGTTTCAGGCAGGACGTGCCTCTTGAGTTGGAGTAATAAAGTTGGCTCAGTGCACACAGAGGCCTGGGCACCCCACTTTACAGCAGGATGAGTGTTAGGCCTCATGAACACGAGCTGCTGATGGGAGCTGAGCATCCCTCTAGCCCAGTGGTTCTCAACCTTCCTAAAGCCACAACCCTTTAATACAGTTGCTGTGGGCTGTGACCCACAGGATGAGAAACACTGCTCTAGCCAGATGGTACCCTGCCCTGGCCCTGTAGAGCCTCTGGGAAGTGCCTGTGCTCAGGCCCCACCCCAAGGGCTATTCTGCTCTGATTTGTCCGGGTAGACCTTGGGCGGGGACAGTTCTAATCCTGCCTCCCCCCACCTACCTGGTGAATCCTAACATGCTCCAGGATTGAGAGCAACGGATATGGGGGATTTGGGTCCAGGATGATTTTTCTTTCTCCTTAGCAACAAAAATAAAATTAGGGCAAACACATTCCTAGTTTTTAGCATTATTAATTTTCATCGTGGTAAAATAGACACAACATAAAACTTTCCATCTTAACCCTTTTGAAGCACACACTTCTGTGGCCGGCGTGCTTATGTACCTGCACCTTGCTGCCACCGTCGCCACCACCCATCTCCAGAGCTCTGTCTTGCAAAACTGAAGTTCTCTTCCAGTTAAGCACACACTCCCCATTCTGCTCTGCCTCTGAATTCTAGGATTCTGGCACAATGTCCTCAGGGTTCAGCCTTGCAGCTTCCGTTCATCCATTCACCTGTGGATGGACACCTGGGTTGTTCCCACCTTTTGGCTACTGTGGGAAAACATTCTATAATCGCGTGGTTTGATTGTTACCCACACTCACGGGTCAGGAAACTGAGGCCAGAGGGAGCGAGCCACTTGTCCACACAGCAGAGGACGAGGCCCCCAACCCAGAGCCCTCTGCTTCTTGCCCCTTGCTCTCTCTGCTTTGCTCTAATTCCTTTTAGGCCTGCAGACAGGTGGCACTTTTGTGTTTTTTTTAGCATTTAGACAAACAATGACTATCTAACCGGTGGCTTAGTAGTTCCCCTCTGCCTTTCATGCCTGGTGGATGAGCTGGTGCTGGTAGGAAACTGGATACACACAGGTGTCCCTTCTGGGAGTCTTATTACACGACACCTGTGCACACATGTTGACGATGGCCAGGCACATGCGGCACGTGGGGAGGACAGAGGCAGAGAAGGCGGGACAGCAAACCACAGCCCCATGGCAGAGTCGGTGGCCCTGTGCAAGTCTTCTGTAAAGTTGTTGACTTCTTTTAATCCCTTAAAGCAGTGGTTCTCAACCTTCCTAACACCATGGCCCATCCTGTGGGTCACGACGCACAGGTTGAGAACTGCTGCCTTAAAGTGTGGTGAGGAAAGCAGAGGCTTCAGGTGTCTAGCCTGACCCCATCATTCCTAACTCGGCAGGTTGGTGTTCATGGCTTATTATCCCCAAGGCTTAGTTTCTTAGGTTTTTTACCATTAAAGGGAGAGTAGAGTGAAAATTCAATCTATAATGAGGGTTAAGCTCCCTGAGTATACACATGCAGGCATCTCCCGTGAGTGCACACGTATGCTTCCTGGGGAAGTACATGTTTAACATGTATTACTGGTTTAGCATATAGATTTTGAACACAGTCATCTAGTATTTTTTTTTCTTTTTTTGAGACAGAGCCTCACTATGTTACCCTCGGTAGAGTGCCATAGTGTCACAGCTCACAGCAACCTCAAACTCTTGGGCTTAAGCGATTCTCTTGCCTCAGCCTCCCAAGTAGCTGGGACTACAGGTGCCCGTCACAACGCCCAGGTATTTTTTCGCTGTAGTTGTCATTGTTGTTTGGCAGGCCTGGGCTGGATTCGAACCCACCAGCTCCGGTGTATGTGGCTGGTGCTCTAGCCATTGAGCTACGGGCGCCGAGCCCACAGTCATCTAGTTGTGTGGCCGAAAGAATGAAACCCTCTCTTTATTTATACTGGTGAGGAAGAGACTGGTGCTCTGTGACCCATGTGCTGGTATCTGTCTCTTCATTTGACACAGAAGACACTAGAACATTATTTTTTCCAAAAGTTTTCAGACTGAAAGACAAAGTTTTTTCTGAATCTATAAATGAGAGATGGAAAGCGTGGGATTCAGGGTTTCTAACTCTTCCATTTTTTCAACGTCTGACTCTTTCTCTTGGATTTGCTGCGCCTTGGACGACACTAATGAGAATGTAATTGGAAAATAGAAATCTCTGGGACAGAATTTTTTTTAAATATGCACATTTTTAAAATATGGACATCTTTTGGTTTTTTCCAAGAGATCCTAAAGCTGCCTTAATAGGAATTTCTATAAAAGATCAGATGTTACAACCAGGTAAACTGAGTGTTGGGTAATCCAGCAGGGTCCCCTAACAGATGGGGTCTTTGATCTAGTCGCTGATGCCTCCACTCGTCATTTTCTACCCTAAGGTGGAAAGAGGGATATTCCTTTCCCCTCTGGGCCACTCTCAGGCCAGGACTCTGTCCATATACTCAGTGGTTCTGAATGAAGCAAGACGGTATTAACAAGGCTTATGTCTCTGTATATTTATGGTGGCTTCCTGCCGTGAATATCACCAAGAGGTGATATAATGTACCATTCAGAAAGTTATAGAAACCAGAGAGGCCCACTCCTCAGTGCTGATGGAGGGCAGGGTGCAAATGCACCAGCTGTGTCACAGCACAACACACGGGTCACGTCAGCAGAGTGGACGGAGCGGCCCAGCCTGCTCCACAGGCTTCTACCCACACGCCGGATCCATCATCATGGCTTGGTAAGCTCCTGCCCTCGGAGATCTTACAGTCCGGGTGAGATATCCACAAAAAACACTTGCCACGTGGGATTGGGATTAGATTATGATAAGACTGGAGAACAGGAGGGAAACCAGAGGGGACTTTCCCCACCAGGGAGCCAGCATGGTGTAAGTGGACGGCTGGGCCAGCCCGTGCCCCTACGGTGTCAGTTTAAAGGGAGCTGGGCCAGGTACTCCGTGGCCTAGTCTCTAGTCCAGCTTAGCCATAGAGTGGTGAGTGAGCCTGGCCAAGTCATTTAATCTTTTGTGGCCTGGTTCTTCATCTTAAAAATTAGAGCTTTGAGGTATATACCCAAGGAGCTGGAAACAAGGAATGGAGTACTTACTCAAGAATGTTCCTAAAAGCTGCTAGTGATTCACAATAGCCAAATGGTGGGGACAACCCAAATGCCCATAAATGGACAGAGGAATGACCAATGTGCTGCATGCGTCCAACAGATGATTATTCCAGCTGTAATCAGAAGGATTACAGCTCTGAGACAGGCAACGGTGTGGATGCACCTTGAAAACATTATGTTAAGCAAAAGAAGGCAGATAGAAGGCCACATGTCACCTGATGCCATCTATGTGAAATGTGCAGAACAGATAAAGCCATAGCAACAGGAAGCAAGTTGGTGGCTGCCAGAGGCTGGTGGGGGCGGTGGGGAGAACGGGACTGTGCATTAATGGGTACGGGGCTTCTCTGTGGGTGAGGAATGTTTTCAGCTAGATAGAGGTGGTGGTTGCACAACATTGCGACTGTATTAAATGCCACTGAATTGTTCTTTTTTTAAATGGTTAATTTTATGTTCATCTCAGTGGGGAGACGGGAATAGAAAAATACAGTGGCACACTATACTAAGTCCAGAAGTTTCCAACTCTGTCTACGGCCCTGAAGACTTCTGCAGAGAGACCCGCAGGGGTTGGCAGGGGGCTTCACTGCCAGCTTCTGTCCCCTTCTGTGAGCACAGCTCTAAGTATGTGACACCCTGGGAAAGCCCAGGTGAGTCTGCTTCACATGGAGAAGAGTTTCAAAATGGCGTCTCTTTTTTTTAAATGATAAAAGGTGAGTTCATCTTTTTGGTGTCTTTGCCAGCTGGAAAATTCTCTTGTTTCGTTGGGAATTGGCCACGTGTCATTTCTCAGCATCCCCTAGATGGGCTGTGGCCTTGCCAGCGGGTGAAAATGGTAAGCCTCCCGGTTTGGTTATCTTCCGAGAAGTTTTGGCCACAGGCATGGCTAGGCATCTAGGGCTGAGGTCCCGATGGGAGGGCTGAGAAGGAGAGGCTGAGACCATCTGTGGTAGCTGGACAGATGGGATTATTTTCCTCATCCTCCCGCCAGCCCCAGCCCACTGAACCGGAATCTGCCATTGTCACGAGCTTCCCCAGGTGCTGGTCACAACTGCCTGTAGCCAGAAGAGTTCAAAGGCCGGAAGGACAGACTCCTAGTTCCTCATGGTGAAAGGAAGTGACAACAGCCAGACTTGAGGAATTTTAGCTGGATTCAGGGACAGATGCTGGGCAGGCCCAGTCCTTCACCAACGGGACTCGCTTGGTGACAATCGGCTGAATCTCAGTCTCAGGTCTGTGACTGAGGGCGGCACACCATCTCTGGGAGTCGCGCTGGATGTAAAGTTCAGTCCTGGGGAAAGTTTCCCATTTCCCTCCCTATGAAGAGTTGAAACTCTGCTTTGGGGCCTAAAGATGCTCAGCTGCGTTTTTCTTAAGCAAACATAACCTAGGAATTTGAAAAATACGGTCCTGCGCACTGACACAGAGAGGTGTTTACCACGCCAGTCTTTCTGGGTAGCCTGTAAAGGACCGTTTCCCGCTGTGTGCAGGTAACACGCCCAGGCAGTGCTCTCTCTCTGGTCCATAACCCAGGAGGGCCAGGCACGTGGCACCCTGAGCCATCCCCATCGCTGGGCTGTAATAAAATGACCACTTCTTTGATGAATGTGCCCCAGTCCTTTCATGTGTTATCTGAGTAAATGATAAAAGTGGCAATTAAATTTTAATAGGATATGTTTATAAAAGCTTCTTTTTAAAAAACCAGTGCCAGCACCAAAGTGGAGGCACATTACTTTTATGGTAAATGTACAGAAACTTGTACTTAGGAAGTTTTTCTCCTGGCCTCCTCACCTCTCCCTGCCCCCTGTGACGTTTCTCATTAACTAAAACCTTTGTTTCAGTTGAGCCACTTCTGTTGTTCCCTGAATCAGAAACAATAGCTGTGTCACGACAAAAATATCCCCTTTAACGCAAACAGAAAAACTGGAACACGGATGATGGTTCTGAGACTGTGCTTGAGTTTTTAAATGAAAACCAAAGGTAGAAAGAAATGCCTCCAAGACGTGGCACACGCACCCCTCTGAGTCACCCTGTGCTGGAGGCACACAACCGGCTGATTAAAAGCTGCTGATGTTATTTAGATCACAACGACAAGTTTCCCTTCCATTATCTCTGAGCTTTTGTCCAAAGTACTTTTAGAGCTTCCCTTGCGGTAACTTGGGTTGTTCCATATTCAGCACATTTTCATAAAAAAATGCAGCTTGAGAAATGTGTGAAACCAGGAACAATTGCTTCTAGTTGGAAGGTTTTCAGTGAACACTCCTGGTTAATAATACATAGTTAGAAGCCAGGAGCCGTCTCACACACCCGGCTTGACACCTATTCTCTTCTGATCGATAAATGCTGCTTCTTGAGCATGGACCTTGTTAGCCTAAAGTCAGGTCTTGCAAAGGATTTAAAAACCCAAGGCACTGAGAATGGCATAAATCTCCCCCTCTAGATGTTTTCTGTGAAGCAAAGAAAATGAAGGAGCCAGACATTCTATGTTCTGTGCTTCATCAATGGCATGGACAAGGCCTGCCTTGGGGTTCAGAGCAAGCCCAGGTGCCCCCACACCCATCCTCCGTGCTTGTGTCAGTGAGGCACTGTCCCCCCAGAACTCAAAATATACCTCGAGGCTCCATTGTGAAATGGAGTCTGCATTTGTTTCTGTTCTTCCCTTTCTTGATGAGAAAATGCAAATGCCGGTTAAAGAACAGTGCGCTCAATGGAAAGAAACTAAATAGCATCAAGGCCCTCTGGTCCGCAGAGGCTGGGCCTTCACAGAACTGAGGGACGTTATCTAGACACTTGTCAAAACGGTTAGGACTCTTTCAGGTGCTAGTGACAAAAATGAAGCTCAGATTGGCTTAGGAAAAAAGAAGGGGGGGGGGCAGAAAGGAAGAAAAGGCCTCAGGCCCTGCTGGATCTGGGTTCTCAGATGATGTCGTCAGGAGGACTGTCGCCCCCCCCCCCAGCTCTACCTGCCTCTGCTTAACATCAGTGTCCGATTTTCTCCATGTGGTTGCAAGATGGTCCCCAGTAGCTTCCACTTCTACATAGTAGGACCTATAGACCAAGCACTCATCTCAGTGCCCCAGAAGAACTCTGACTGGGCCACCTCTGAGCTAGTCACAGTGTTTGGGACTGGGGGTAAGGGGTAGGACAATCCCAGGGGCCAGATTGACCACCCACTCCTTGGGTTGGGAAAGAGGATCACGTGACCAATAGAGTAGGGTGAGGTCTTCCAGGAGGAAGAACAATGTCCTGGAGAAAGGAGGAAGGGGACAGCAGTGTGGAGACTGCACTGCTCTGAGGGACAGGGTGGTGCTGGAGAGAAAACAGGAAAAGCCGCGTCACCTGACAGTGGGGTGACTCGTCAGGGCTTCTCTCTGGCTCTACCCTTACTGCTCTGTGGCCTTGAGCAAGCTCCTTAACTTTCGTGCCTCCCTTTCCTCCCTGCAAATAGAGGTACTGATGGTTCCTCCCTCGCAGGACTGTGGTGAGAAGGGGCTGAGCTGGTTTATACACAGGCCTGATCAGTGCCCGGCACGTGCTGATGTGGGGGGTCGCTTAAAGCACGTGTGTTTAGTATGAAGCAGTTCCTTTAATGGGGAAATTAGTACCCGCCCCTTGATTCACTTACTGATTCATCAAATATTTACTAGGCACCAGCAAAAGGTCAAGTTCCTGCTCGGCATTGGGGACACCGCACAGCCCAGACTCAGAGCTGCCCTTAAGGAGCTCATTGTTGTAGATGTGGAAGGAGAGGCCATGGGGGAAGGCTGTGAGGGTGTCACTGTGTCACCTGTGTCTCACTGCAGCCACAGCTCCGGCCCCAGACACACGATGGGTGTGTCCCAGTGCATTCTCTCCTCTCCCCGCTTCCCTCTCTGCCCTGTTTCCCACCTCTTCACTTGAAACCCTCGGCCCCTCCTTCAGCAAACACCCCTGTCTGCAGGCGGAGGAGTCTCCCTCTGCTCTCCTTTCTGTGTCTCGGGGAAGTGGGTGCTTTGGCAGAGGTAGTCACCAGTCCCTAACCCTCAGCCAGCTCTCTCTCTAGTCCGCACCCCTTGGAGTTTCTCTTTGGGGTCTTGGGCTGCATGTGTGCATGTATGTGCATGTGTGTGCACACGTGTGCATGAGTATACGTGTGTGCGTGTGTGTGCACCGGTGTGTCTCGGCCGTGGTTCGGCAGCATCTCTGTTCTCTGCCTACTGGACACTAGCAGCACCTTCTAGGTGACAACCAAAACTGTGTCCAGTGTGGAACATCCCCTGGGGGGTGGGTGGGAAATCACACATGGAGAGGGACAGGAGATGAGAGGCATGGAGGCTGTGCTGGGGACTGTCCCTGCCCTCGGCATCTGTGGTTCCTGAGAGGCTTAGAGAAGAGGGAGGAGGAAGACGTTGTTTTTTTTTTTTTTTTCCAAGCCAAAGAAATCCCTAGTGCTGTCTAATCCCCAACCGTCTTCCCCTGTGTGCACAGCTTTCCCACCCACTCTCTGCCTCTTCCCTCCCACTGCTGTGCCCCAGGCCTGGGCACTGCTCTGTCCCTGACCTGCCACCTGAGACACTCCTGGCCAGGTGCTGCGGCTCCCTCATGCGCCTGCCCACACCTGACCTTAGCTCAGGCCTCCCCTCTCTGAGAAGCTGCCCTCCCTCCCTCCCCTGCAGTCCACAGGGAAGCAGCAGCCATCTCAGTGGGGGATGGGACTGTCCTACTGGTCCTGGCAGTAGGTAGAAGAACTGAGACTTCACCCCAGGGACGAGCTCTCCCTCTCCACCTACCACGGTTCCCTTGCTATAAACACTTGAATAATATGGAAATCTACAAAGTTTGACCCATATAGAAAGGTCAAACTTTAAGATGTCTTAGTTCATTTTTAGTGGAGAATAAAAATTTTTTTTATAAGGACAGTATACTAAAATGCTATGATTAAGAGCTGAATCATAGTTGTTTAAAATAAATTTTTCTTTATAAACCAATTAGCAGTGCTAAAATTACCTGCAGTGCTCCACTTGGATGACCAAGAGGTTCAAAACACGAAGTTCCTAAGCAGAAGAATGACAGTCACACTCAAGGCCTCTTTGAGAGGCAAATCCATCCTCAAAAATTCTATCACTAATATACCCGAGAAATGAGGAATGAAAATCAGCCTGAATGATGAAATGTTTCTCCAAGTTGTTGGAAAATGAGTCCCAGGGCCCAGCTTCTAAGGTGGAGCGAGTGTTTCTGCAGGGCTGAGGCGTGGGCTGGTGACCGGGCGCCCCTGGGCCTGCGGGGTGAAGGTTATGGAAGCCGGGGTGGGGTGGGGCCCAGCCGGCTCTGCCTGCTGAGCAGATGCATTCCTCACCTTGCTCTCCAGAACTAATGGGAATTAGCCACTTAATCCTTGGCACATGGTGCTGATAATGTACTAATTAATGGCTAATTAGAAGATTTTTCCAGAACATTAGGTTCTGGGAGAAAGTCTTATTGGAGAACCATGCTCACATCGCCTCTCTTTTCTTCCTATGGTGGTCAGCTCAGCGGGTGCCCAGTGTCCCAAGCACACTCAGCCTCTGCTTGCTAGCTAGTTGCCACAGCATATCCCAGTTGTGACCATCACAGGTGTCTCCAGAAATGGCCGACTCTCCCCAGGGCGAGGGGTGAGTAGCACTCCCACCAGTCAAGAAGCATTTGCTTAATAGAAAAGCCAGACAAATAATGCAATTAAGTAAACATACATGTGCTAAATTATTGAGAGAAAGAACACAGGGGTGGGTGGGGAGACTGCTGATGGGCCACGGCAGGGCTTACTGAGAGGAGACAAGTACACGGAGGCCCCAGGAGGTGAGCGAAGCAGCCGTGCTGGGTGGGAGGGTTCTGGGTGCAGGGAGAACAGGAGGAGGCCCTGGGAGTGGGGTCTGCACCCCAGCAGAGCCAGGGGCAGTGGGGAGGAGGGGGAGCTCAGAAGGAGACAGAGGCACTGGGTGGGTTGCATGGGACTTTGTAACCCTTGTCTAGGGTGGACATTGAATGTACTAGGGCCATTGAGGGCAGTTAGCCCTGAGTGTACAGGGCGTATGGAGAGCAGTCAGCAGAGGGGGGGGGTCCTGCTGAATATGGAGGGCAGTCAGCCCTGAGTGTGCTGGGGCTGTGGAGAGCAGTCAGCAGCGGGGTGGGGGG